>PVJA010032427.1:0-24007 GCA_004027025.1 Myocastor coypus | reverse complement strand
GGATGGCTCAGTGGTCTAAAGCACCTGCTTGGAAAAGCTTGGGTGGCTTCAGGGACCATGGTTCGATCCTCTGCACCACATGCTGCGCCAGCCCTGCCCTCAGGGCAGGCTGAGCCAGCCATAAAAATAAGTGAATAAACAAACAAAGGTTCTGAAACAAGAAAAAAATAAGTAAATAGAGTAAAAAATTCTTTAAAAAATTAGGGAGAATATTTACTACAAAACAAGAACAAATAGGCACTGGAAAGATAGCTCGGCAGTCTAAATGCCTGCCTGGCAAGCACAAGGACATGAGTTTGATCCAAGGTACCACATGCCATGCCAGCCACGGAATCCCAGGCAGATCATGCTAGGCCTGAAACAGTATGTGGTAGTGCATGCCTATTATCCTAGCTCTGCGGATGCTGAGACAGGTGGATCACTACAAGTCTAAACTGCATAGGGAGATGACCCTATCTCCAATAAATAAATTTTTAAAAAATAAAATAAAAAAAAAAAACAACTATCTCTAATTTATAAAAAAAACTCTTAAAAACAAAAATGACACCCTCCCCCTTAAAAAATGGGTGTGGTGGTACACACCTCAGGAGGTTGAGGCAGGAGGATCACTGTGAGCTCAAGGCCAGGATGGGTTACAAATTGAGCTGAAGGCCAGCCTGAACTACATAGCCAGACCCGGTCTCAAAAAACAAAAACAAAAACAAACAAACAAAAGACAATGTCTTACAAACAAAATCCGCTTGAAAAATGAATAAGCCAATTCACAAATTATTTTCAAATGATCCTTAAACTATATTTAACCTCATAATTAGAGAAAAACAAATAAAAATTATATTGACACCATGCTTAACTTATAGGATTGATAAAAAAGTATAACAATACACTAATATTTCATAGACAAGCCTGTAGTATAATAATTCTTCTATGCAGCTAGCAGAAATACACACTAGTACATCTTTCAACAGAAATTTGGTAATATCTAGCAAAATCAAATATGCCTTTACTTTTCAACATAGAAATCAACTTCATGGAAATTGCCCTGAAGATACACTTCTAAATTAAGGAAACACAAAAGAAAATTTATCAAAGCATTATTTGCAATTGTAAAACATTGGAAAAAATCAACTTTATTATTTTTGTGGTACCAGGGATTGAACTCAGGCCCTTGCACTTGCCAGGAAAGCACTTATTCTACTGAGGAAAAAAATCTAATTACCCCAACAATAAAGAGTAAATATGGCACCTCCAAACAACAACAAAAAAACAAGCAGTTTTTGAAATGAATAAAAGTTCTCTAAGCACATAGTCTGCACTCTATGAAGAAAAAGTACATGAGAATATTTATAATATGTTGCCTTTTATGAAACAAAGGTATAGAAGAAAATTTACGTATCTGCTCATTTGTGTGAAAAACAATACAAGAATGGCAATTTTGAAAAACAGAGATGGGCAGGAGGTAAAGTGTTACAGTGCTTGTTTTAGGTTTAGTCCTCATAGCTAAACAAACTAACTAAACAAAAACAAAACCTAAGGCCCTTTATAGAGAATAAATAGGATCATGCGTAGAAAGAAATGGTAGATGGAGATAAAGACAAACTCAGAATAAGTAGTGTCCCTGCTCTCGGTATGCTCTCTATATGTCAAATTGATTTTTACAGCACTATTGCTTCATAGAAACCAGTGATAGTGAACTTTTTAAAGCTTTCAATGATAACAGCTGGCTGTGGCATTCATGCTGTAGACTCACTATAGTACCACTGGTATCAATTCATGGTCTGTATATATGAACAGAGAAACAGTAATACAGATGTATCATTTTCACTGTGTATATATGTTTAGTCTGTGCATTTTATGTAAATATATGTGTATTTCACACATGAACATAGCATATGCTTATATACATGTTATGTGTATTATTTATGGATAAAAAGACACACTTATTTTTCCTAGTACTCTCTACTGAAAGAGACTAGAAGCAATTATACCTCCAAGACATGAGCACTTTCAGCACCTGAATCTTTGTTTCTAATATCATTATCCATTGAAAGGATCTAGTGCTTCTTAAAGAGATAGCTGGGGATGGGGAAGATACTGGTTTCAGATATAGGGGAGAGAAAAGGCATAACTGGTCAGGGATATCTTGCCATGTCAGAAAATAAGGAAGGTCTCAAAGAATGGGGACATCTCATATATTTAAAAAATTTAAATACATTTCATATATTTACCAAAATATATGGTTTTTGATAAAGTGCCAGCACAATTAAATGAGAGAAAGAATAACAGTTTCTAAAAATCATGCTGAAACAGTCAACACTCCTAGAGGGAAAAAATTTTAATCTTTCCTGACACCATACATACAAGTTAAGTAAAAATGGCCTTGATAACTACATGCACTTTAAGCCACACAAATTCTAGAAGGAAAAAAAAAAAAAAGACAAAATAGTAGTGGTGGATAAAAAAATATATATTAGTGATGGTTAATAGTTTGAATCTTAAGCCCGGCGTGGTGGCTCATGCTTGTAATCCCAGCACTTGGGAGGCTGAGGCAGGAGGATCGGTGTGAGTTCGAGACCAGCTTGAGCTACAAAAGTGAGCTCAAGGCCAGCCTGAACGGCATAGTGAGACCCTGTCTCAAAAAGACAAAAAAAAAAAAAAAAGTTTGAATCTTAAATTCTTAAATATCTCCCAAAATTCATATGGTTGAGCCCAACTGACGGGGCCACACAGAGGAGAAAGGGACTAGTTTGAGGAAGTTAGGTCATGGGGCTGTCATAGAGGATACTGGGATGCTGGCACTCTGCTCCCTGGTGACCATAAATTGAATAGCTTTGCTGTGCCATACACTTCCCTCCATGATGCTCTGACTCACCATAGGTCCAAAAGCAACAGAACTAAGTGAGCACTGACTGAGACCTCTGAAACTGTGAGCCAAAATAAGTCATTCTTACTTTATTATTTCCACAGGTATTTTGTCAGAGTGGCAGAAAGTTGACAGTGATAGAAAAACTTTTCTTAAATCTAACACACAATCACATGAACTATAAAGGAATCAACCTTTCATTAAAATTTAATTGTACATCAAGAAACACCAGAAAGAAAATAATGACAAGTTACAACCAGATTAAAACATTCATAAAATTTAATCTGACAAATGACTTATCAGGACCCAGCAAGATGGCTCAGTGATCTAAAGCACCTGCTTAGGAAAGCTTAGGCGGCTGCAGGGACCGCGGTTCGATCCCCAGCACCACATGCTGTGCCAGCCCTGCCCTCAGGGCAGGCTGAGCCGGCCATAAAAATAAATAAATAAACAAACAAACAAAAGTTCTGAAACAAGAAAAAGTAAAAATAAAAAAACAAAAACAAATGACTTATCAAGTACACTGTTATAATTCAGTATAGCACAGAAACTCAACTATAAAGTAGGGAAAACATATTAATGGGCCTTCAAAGAAAATTTGTGGATGGCAAATAAAAAGATGTTCAGAAACAATCATCATTAGTGAAATTCAAATTAAAACACAAAGAGATGCTACAACATACCCCACATGAATGGCTAAAATTAAACAGACTACATCAACTGCTGAGAAGGACATGGGGCAACCATAACTCTTATACACTGCTGAGCGAAATGGAAAAATCATATAATCCTTTGGAAAACAATTGGAAACTTTCTTTTAAGGTAAATATTCACCCATATTAAAATAAGTCACTCCACTTCTATTCTGGAATGAAAGCATTAAGTCTATACAAACTTATACATAATGTTCACAGTAGTTTTCTCTGAAATGCCCCAAACCTGGAAACAACCACATGTCTCTAAAAGCTGATGTAAAAATCGTATACAAAATTTGCCAAACATGTATACATAAGGAAAAGATAAACTTCTATAAATATTTAATACTAACTGTACTGAGACATAAGATTAAAACAAGCTTATTTTGGCTTCTGGAATTACATGAGGTGCCAAAGTAGTGGTCATTAGCTTCTAGACATCAGGATGATGAGCTGCTTAAGTGTATACACATTTTTGGGGACATGCACTGCATATTGGGACAATGAAACACTATTCAGTAATGAAGAAGAATCAATTACGAATACATGTAGTAATAAATAAATCTAAAAAGAACTATGCTGAGTGAAAGAAGCCAGACCCCCCCAAAAAAGAGATACACTGCACAATTCTTTCTTCATAAATTATTAAAGCTGCAAACTAACAGTGACTGAGAGTAGATACAGGAAATGGTTGCTTAGGGACAAGATTAAGAAGACAGAATTACCAAGGAGCATGAGAAAATATTGGAGGCTGATGGATATACTAATCATCTCAACTGTAGTGAAAATTTTATGGGAATATACATATACCAAAAACTTTTAGACTGTACAAATTAAATATATGCAATTTACTGTATATCAGTAACAACAAAAAGTTGTGGCAGAAAGAAAAAAATCTTGAAAAGGCTCTCACTGGCTATACTGTGGCAACTGATTATTAAAATAATCATTATTAAAAAATCATGACAGGGGCTGGTGGGATGGCTCAGTGGTATAAAGCGCCTGCTTGTGAACGCCTGGGCGGCTTTAGGGACCGTGGTTCGATCCCCGGCACCACATGCTGCGCCAGCCCTGCCCTCAGGGTGGGCTGAGCCGGCCATAAAAATGAATGAATAAACAAACAAATGTTCTGAAACAAGAAAAAATAAATAAATAAATTTTAAAAAATCATGACAGTAACAGTATCACTCATGAGATAGAGAATACATAAGTACATATTGATACAAAAAAAATACAAAGGAATGTTTTACCCCACAGCAGAATGCCAACTAAAACATGCAGAAAGAATGACAAATTCTTTGCAACTTTCCTAATGATAAATAATTCAACTAAGAATCATCAATGAATGCTAAAAATAGTGGGTGAACATTTGATGATGCACTAGACTTTTTTGTTTGTTTGTTTTATTTTGGGAGGGGGTCTCAAAGTACTTCTCTAGAAGATACTTAATCACAAGGTGAAAAACAGTAACTTTATAGAACAAGAAACATGGGAGACATCCCTTGAACCAAGTGATCAAAGATATTATCAGAAATGGGACAAACAGAAATCATGTGTCTTCTGGTCTGGCCAGATAACTCAGCAGATTAAAGAGCCTGCTCAGGCAGACTGCAGGGGCTGGGGTTTGATCCTTGGCCTGCCATGCCAGCTCCTCTCGCTTCCTTGGGACATGTACAGACACAATTTGAGACTAGGCATGGTGGTGCATGCCTGTATTCCAGCACATGGGAAGTGAAAAACAGGAGAATCACTGAGTCCAATCTATGTAGTGAGACCCTACAGATCCTGTACTAAATACATTTAAGAAAGAAAGAAAAGAAGGAAGGAAGAGAAAGAAGGAAAGAGAGAGAGAGAGAAAGGAAGGAGAGAGGGAGGGAGGAAAGGAAGGAAGGAAGGAAGGAATTGTGTGTCTCCTGATACATGCTGCGGTGAGTGCAGTATCATTTCCATAGTATTCCTATCAAAATAGAAAGTCTGCAAAATTGACACAGGAGGGAAGCGGCAAGGCCTTTTACTTCTCAAAAAAGTATTATGTAAAAATACTACGAGATAAAGAGAAGTCTAAGAAGTATGACTAAGAAGTGCAAAGAGTGACAGGGGGTTACACTACCCCAAGAGGGATCTAAACTTGGGACTTGGGCCAGCCAAATAGCTCAGCAGATTAAAGCACCTGCCAGCAGGTGCAGGGGCCAGCTCTTTGGAGGCTATAAACAGGCAGATTACTATGAGTCTGATCTAGTAGTGAGACCCTGAACATCCTGTTGACCCTTCCCTAAGGTACAAAATAATAATTAATAATAATAATAACAAACTTGGGATTAAAATAATGACTGTGGTGATTCTAATTTTCAAGCTAATTAGTTGCTCATTTAACTGTGAATTTCAAAGTTTGTTACCTAATGTCATCAGGCTGAAATATGTATCTGATACACCAAACTCCATAAATCAAACTTGTGCTTCCTTAGCTCCTGTTTTATGAACTTTTTGGTATTATAGTGAGGAAATATTGTCAGTCTAGTCAACAATTAAACATTGCTAAGTCAGAGAATAAAGAGTGTAGATTACAGACTTTAAAATAAAGTACAATGTACTTAAAGTACAATGTAGGTCACTGGCTACTATGACTATCATCCATGATTTATGTAAAGTATCTTTTCAAATTACTAATAGCTTTCATGTAGCAATAATTTTACAGAGGCTCAAAATTTTAAAACTATTCAAACTTTTGTGATTCTGTTTCCCAATTTAGAAATGCCCACGTGTCTACTCTGTGTGTGTTTAAGTGGCTCTGTATACTGTGAAGAAGTGGATATTGATACTGTACCACCCTTGCCAAAGGAATCAGCCTATCTTTATGCACGATTCAACAAAATTAAAAAGCTGACTGCCAAAGATTTTGCAGACATGCGTAAGTTCAGTTTAAATAAGATACATAGCATCACAAATTCATACATATATGCAACTTGCTGGGTGTCATACTCCTATTGGAAGTATTTAGGTGCCTACACACTTAAAAAAAAAATCCACTGCTCTGTGGGTGAGTCTACAGACTTTCTAGACAGTTTTCTTTAACAGTGCCACTGTTATTTATGTCAACAGTTCATTCAATGTAAAGACAACTGCATCTTCTAAAACACAATACTTCAAGAGCTACTATGCCCTTGATAGTAAGCAGCACCAGTATATAAAGGATGTTTCTTAAACCATAGCACTTTATTTTCTATCTTCATGATGAAAGTACAGTAACTGCTTTTCTGTAACTTGTGGATTTTAAGCTGGCTACATATTAAAAATATCTAAGGAAATACTTAAAATACTGATACCAGACTGTATTTCCCAGGCATTCTAATTCATATCAGCGGGGAGGCCTAGGCATCATCACTAAAACCAACCAAACTCCTTGAATGATTCTAGTACAGAAATGGTGTTGAATATAGCTGTATTTCAATGCTTCTCTGGTTAGTAACAATCTGGTTTCCTATCAAAACTTAATCCATGGTATTGCCATCAGCTCAAGAGTAAATCCTGTTTCTACAGTACCAAGAAGGCCTAGACCCAGTTCACTAATTTATTATCAGCTTTCTAGACTGCTAGGTTGTCAAGTATTCTAAAGAAATCACACCAAGAAAGGCACAACAGAAACACTACACACATTTTTGAGTTTAACTACAGCCAGATACATAATGTCATTACTAGCGCGCAACTATAGAGTTGATTCTCATTATTTGTGGAACCTATATTTTTAAACTTACTAAAATATGCTCATAACACCAAAATCAATACACATGGTACTTTTGTAATCATTACCAGACATGCACAGAATGACAAACATTTTCAGATACTTAAAGTACATTTCCAGCTGAGGTTGAGTAAGACAACACTCTTCTGGTTTCAGCTTTCACGATGTAAATTAGTGCTTTGTTGATAATATTTAGGGGTAGTTCTGGGGGTGATTTTGTTGAGTGTTTTGCTGTTCAAAATAGCACTAGTGTTAAAGTATTACCTAGTGTTTCTAAGTTCAGGAAAATTGTAATATGCCTTACATGTGTTAGATAAACTTCATTCAGGCAGAAGTCATAAAGTAATGTTAATGATTGAACAATATATGTTACATAAGTTGTTTTTTTTTTAAAAAAACACAACACAGCAAAACTAAGGTTTATACTAACTAGTTGACAACAATGACTTATTTTGTTTTATTTTCAGTACCAAGGATGGAGCTCAGGAGTGTTTGCTTTCCAGGCATCAGAGCTATCTCTCCACCCTAAAAATGACTGACTAGAGAATCAGAGGAACTTAATCCTATAATTCCCCCAGGAGCAATAGCTGAGTGTATACTAACTCAATGTTACAGCAACTTTATACAAAATGACTAGTGTCTATGAGAAGCAACTGTACAACTATCCCAAACAAAGGCAACACCATGTGCATATACACACTAAATTCATACTTTTGTCTCTGCTATTACTTATTTATTTATTTTTATATTATGGCCGGCTCAGCCTGTCCTGTGGTGGGGCTGGTGCAGCATGTGATGCTGGGGATCTAATTGCGGTCCCTGCGGTTGCCTAAGCTTGCCTAGGCAGGAACCTTAGATTGCTCAGCTATCTTGCCAGCCTGTCTCTGCTATTATTAAACAACAAAGCATAGAGATTACAATGTATCATGCTAGTGGAAAATGTTAATTCCATGATTTCTTTCACTCAAATATAATGATTACTTTCTATGATTTGTAATAAGAATTTCTATTAAACTACTTGTATATCCTGAAGCATTCAGAGAAGGATGAAAAGACTAGTAATGTTAACCTACTTTCCAAACTTGAAAACTAAGAATTTAGTCAGAAAACAAGAAAGAAAGAAAGAAAGAAAGAAAGAAAGAAAGAAAGAAAGAAAGAAAGGCAGACAGACAGACATAAACACAGAGATGGCAGATAGCAGGTTGACCTACTCATACATTGATAACATTTTGGTATTTGAGGAGAAAGTGCCCAGGGCAAAGAGTGTCCTAAATAGTGTTAATGGTGCATTTTACCTTCATAGAGACCCTAAAGGAGATGAAGAGTGCTGAGCCATGCCAGGAAAGCAGCAACCCAGATAGTAATTATTTGGGTTATGAATGTGTGTGCCAGAGCATAAATTTATTAAAACCTACTTTAGACCATAAAGTAAATGCATGAATGAAGCTGTTGCTCCCAATGGCTAAGTCAGGTTTGACTTGTCTCTTACAGAGTACTTTTCATTTCAAAAAAAGGCTATGGCTTAGCACACTGAGATTTATTTTTTTTGTTTGTTTTAAAATGTTTAATTGACAAAAGTTATTAGACAGTCAAGTTAAAAAAAGAAAAGCTATCCTTATTAGGCACACAGAGATGCTTAGTGTTCAACAAGTTTACCCTAATGGGTCTGGAGATGAAATGCAGTGTACAGTGCTTGCCTGGCATATGCAAGACCCTAGTTCAGTCTCCAGTGCTTCCAATAACACACACTGCTGAAGTGCTAACTGCAGGCTCTTCAATAGACACTAAAGATAAAAGACATATGAGTGATCTGTTAAATGAATGCTTTTGTTCAATCTGCACAAGGAGACTCTACCTTCATACTTAAAAAAAAATCACTATTTTTATCAGTATGTGTTTGCAATAAATGGTAATTACATTCTTTGTAGGTAGCCAATGCATGTACATGATACATCTTGATTCTTTTTACCTCTTACCTATATATTTTTTTGTGTACCTTGCCATCTCAAGCTAACTTAAGAAGGCTTGATTTTACTGGAAATTTGATAGAAGAGATAGAAGATGGTACTTTTTCAAAACTTTCTCTGTTAGAAGAACTTTCACTTGCTGAAAATAAACTACTGAAACTTCCAGTTCTTCCTCCAAAGCTCATTCTACTTAATGCAAAATACAACAAAATCAAGAGTAGAGGAATCAAAGCAAATACATTCAAAGTAAGTATTTTATGACAGAGCATAGTATAAGTCATAATATGTTACAAGAGAAACTTTGGCCTATTATTATGTTTTCATTATATTGTATTTTGGTTTTTCTTGAGACAGTCTCATAATGCCTTTTAGGCTGGCTTTCAAAGCCTGAGCTTAAGTGATCCTCCTGCCTCAACATCCCAAGGATCTGGGACTACAGTCATTCAACATAGTGCCCAGCTTTTATTTTTACTACACTTTATAATAATTTTGATATTAAACATAAAGATCTTATTTATATAATAAATAGCTATACTGTTAGCCTCACTCAACCATATCTTATGCCTACACCGCACTTACAATCCATGATGTTTATTTTGTTTCATGAGATGGTACAGTATCTCATTTTTCACCTGTTCCCATAGTAAATATTTAAAAGAGAGCTGGTTAGTCTCTCATGGTATTTGCAGTCTATAAAAATTCAAACTGGGCCTTTCCAATGTATAATTTATAAGAAATTCCAATTTATAAATGCAAGAAAAATAAAGTTTGAAGAGTATACATTGAACTTGATGCTTAATATGTAAAAATATTAGGCAACAACATTCAATAGGTAAGATTTTCCTTTGACTTCTATGATGGCACCTAACACAAATTTCTCCATGTAGTAAGACTGACAAACATTTTAAAATTTAGTAATTGAAGAAAATATTTTGTAGGAAAAGGAGAATGTGATATACTTTGTCATAAGTAGCAGTCATATTGTCTCAAAGTATATGGTCTGTGCAACTCATCACCCCAAGTTTTCCAAAGCTCTGATACAATTAATTCAGTCCTGGTAGGTAAAGGCATGGGATGATCAACAGATTATTAGCAAAAGATATAGCCTAATACAGAAAACATAGTTTCTTTAGGAAAAACAACAAAAATAGTCCCTAATAAGGACATAAAATGATCAAATAAATATGCACTACCACAAAGCTGACCAATAATTACACAAATGTATAATCTGTCCATATATGTATGTTAAGTTAGAAAATGAAATAGTATTTCATTTTTCTTTTGTGTTAATAAAATATCCTTTTTCAATTTTAAAAGATATTTTTGGAGTTATTTCTTTCTTTCTTTTTTTTTAGAACTTTGAGATAGGTTCTCAATTGGATTATAGTTGCACACAATTTTTTTTTCAAAACTCCATGAATATTTTATTCTTTTTTTTTTTTTTTTTTCTTGTTTCAGAACTTTTGTTTGTTTATTCACTCATTTTTATGGCCCGCTCAGCCCGCCCTGAGGGTAGGGCTGGTGCAGCATGTGGTGCCAGGGATCGAACCTCAGTCCCTGAAGCCACCTAAGCTTTTCCAGAGCAGACGCTTTAGACCACTGAGATATCCTGCTGGGCCCCATTTTAGAGTTATTTCAAAATTTCTCTGATGTTCTTTATAAGGGACTCAGAAGTTGAACACTTAGAGGATTTTTTAAAGGAAGACGTCCTTCTTCAAAAAACTTGTAATAAGCAGATATAAATTAGGTAGGTCAGCCTTTGACCTACAAGCTGATCAGTATTTCATAAAAAGAATGTTTATAGGCTAACACTGTAGGACTTGTCTGTAGTCCCAGCTACTATAGAGTTTAAGGCAGGAAGATCATTCTGGGAACTGAAAACCAACCTTGGTAAGATACAAAGACTGCCTCAAACAAACAAACAACTAGTTTACACATTTTGGGTTTTAAACATGGATTTATGACAAATTGACATGAAAATGATAAACTTAACTGTATTTTAGTTTTGCTTGCTGCCATAAGCCATTGAAGGCCACTGGTAGAATCAGGTTACTGTAACTTAAGTAAATGAGACTCACCAGAATGACAGGTACTTAGTAACTTAAGTTACTAAGTTATGACTCACCAGAATGACAGGTACTTAGTGTCCATATAGTAGATAAGTAAGATATTTAAGAAAGGTTCAAAATAACAGCACAGAAAAAAATTAGTAAAATCTAGCACCTGACTTGTATTTCAAAGTTAAGGTGAAAGAGAAATCCCAGAGCAAGCTACACTTTGAAACTATGGTATACAATCATGTGTGATAATGAGTTATTGTTCTTAAGAGTAATACAACCTAAAGCCATTATGGAAAACCCCACAAGATACATGGTTTGATAAACTGCTTCAAGAGACATCTTGCTAAACACACTAATTGTGAAGCTAAAACCACCAGCCAAATAAGGAGCTACCATACCAACAAGTGATAGTGATATGTGTTTTTAACAATATCCTTCTTTGTGTATATATTACTTGAATCCTGTGAAAGAATGCAGACTTCAATAACACTCAAACCAAATTTGCATTACAGAAATTGAATAAGCTCTCTTTCCTCTACTTGGACCACAATGCCCTAGAATCTGTGCCTCCTAATTTACCAGAAAGTCTGCGTATAATTCATCTGCAGGTATGACTGCTTCTTCAATAATGTCTGGCTTTAATTAGCTATGAGTCATAATCATGAATTATTGGGAAACTCATACTTTCACATAAATCATGGTTAGATCATTATAGTAGTGTGACAATGCTTATTAGAAGTATCAATATCTAGCAGGGCTTTATAATTTCACCTACTCAGGAGGCTGAGGCAGGAGGATTGCAATTTTGAGTCCCAGGCAACTTAGAAAAACCTTATCAATAGAGAGATAGAAGACTGGGCATGGTGGCGCACAACTGTAATCCCAGCTCTTGGGAGGCTGTAAACAGGCAAGTCACAGGAGTCCAATAGTAGTGATACCCTGAACACCCTATAGACCCTTCCAAAAACCCCAAAAAAACAGAAAGCTAGAGAAAGAGGGAGAGAGAAAGAAAGAGAAGAGGGACAGGGAGGAAGAGGAGGAGGGGGAAAGGGCGAACGGAGGAGAGGGGGAGAGAGAAGAGAGGAGGGTGAGAGGGAGGGAGGGAGACAGAGGGAGAGAGGGGGAGGAAGGGAGGGAGGGAGGGAGGGAAGAAGAGAGAGAGAGGGAGAGAGGGAGAGAGGGAGAGGGAGAGAGAGGGAGAGAGAGAGAGAGCGCGAGCGAGAGAGCGAGCAAGAGCTGGTATCAGTTCTCTGTATGTCAGAGAAACTGGATTTCATTCCCAGAACTGCCCACAAAAGAGTATTAACATATAGACATATGAACCCTGCTTCCAGAGGGTACCAAGTAAAGCAGCCTGGTAGGTATTAAGTTTTCCCTTGAGCAGGTTTCATCTCCAGAAGTACACATGGAATCTTCTAATAATCCTAACACATGGATTAAAAGGGAAGAAGCACTCAGGCCTCTGATTTATGTTTCTTTCTCTATATAGTGGTGAGCATCTGATTTTGGACATTTTCTAGCTAGTATTACAGTACAACATCAAGTTGGAAATCCAAAAATGAAGAATTAAAATAAACTAAAATTCATCTCTTCGTATCGTAAGATATCCCTCTTCTCTCTGCTCTTCTTTTTGGTGGTGATGCCTTAAACCCATGGCTTTTGTACTGAACTACATCTCCAGTTCTTTTTATTTTTTATTTGAGACAGAGTCTGTTGCCCAAGATACACTTGAACTTGCAATCCTCCTGCCTCAGCCTCCTAGAGTGCCAGGATTACAGGCATATTACTTTAGAACACAATTAAGGATGCAGTACTCATTTTAAGTTAACACTCTAGGATAGAATACTTTCTCCAGCTAGCCCATATAATCTTATATTCTGAATTTCATGCTATGGGGATATTACTCCAAATAATGGCAAGTAGTCTTCTAAAATAACACACTACACACTTAGTGATTAAGCTGCACAGGAAGGACTAAATTCCTATGAAGATATATGGTATGTACTAATATTTTAAAAGTACTTTTTAGATAAGATGGAGTCCCATTAGACAACATACAAGAGATCAATTTAAGACTTTTGAACAATTTTTTTCTTTTTCTTTTTCAGTTTAACAACATAACTTCAGTTACAGATGATACATTCTGCAAGTCTAATGACACCCGTTACATTCGGGACCGTATAGAAGAGATTCGTCTGGAGGGCAATCCAATCATCCTAGGAAAGCATCCAAACAGTTTCATTTGTTTAAAAAGATTACCAATAGGGTCATACTTTTAAGCACTATCAATGCAATATATAAGCAAAAGTGCACATACTTATTATCTGTCTCAACAATGTGTAAGGGAACATCAGTATTGGTATAATATTAATCTTGTATCCCATTATGAAGGAATGCTGTATTTTAAGCAAAGATATGCGAAAATCTTACATATAAACAAAGACTGGATTTCTAAGTCCAAAAACAAAGTAATGTGAGTAAAGTTAAGCAATTAAAAAAAAAAAGAAAAAAAAATACTTGTAGTTTAGAGTACCATTTAAGAGGCATGTCTTAATATAAATACAACTTTTGAGATGCATTATTCTCATTATTAATTAAGTAAAGTCTAATAAATTTTCAACTGTTTGTCTTTCCTGGCCTTTACTGTATCTCAAAAGCATTTAGGGTAGCTGTTTCAAAAACTCTGAAAATCTAAATATTTCCAGTGATCGCCCATGTTTCCTTTATGATTCATCACTATGCACTATGAAGTAAGAACTTTGTTTTCTTCCTATGAAGGCAGCTATCTTACTGCATTTTCACTTATCCTGAAAGATAGAATATAGTCCCAGATCTAGGAAATGTTTTTCAAATACAGTAGAATTTTACTCTCTGATATATTGCTTATATATAAATGTCAATTTTCTGGTTATAGTCACAGTCATTAGTACAATAATAAAACTTTGGTCTCATTACATACTAATCTCAGAACCCATATTCAATCCTATTTTTAAAGCATTTCTTTTGTTTTCTCCATTATCTAAAGTGACCTCTCTCCATTTGTCAAGGTTGAGTTCAAGATTAAACTTTTCCATGTAAACATCAACGACTTCTTAAGGCCACAATTATTATCCTAATATTTCTTATTAACTTGCTCACTTATTTTGGCAATTGATGATCACAACCATTATGCTGCTTTCCTGTGGTGTGCAGGTCTCATTTCTCTGCAACTGAAAGCTGAAAGCACGGAACATAGCCTTGTTCTTGTACTTTTATGGTGCCTAGCACAACAGTGAACACATTTTCATTAAATATATAATAAATGTAAAATCTATCCAAACACAAAGGTTCTGTTTTCTTTGGGGAAAAAAAAAAATTAGAATCTTTAAACTACCATAAGCTTGAGTAAATCAATGGAAATACATTGTAATTTTATCTGGAAATATACCACCCAGATCCAGAAGATACCAGAAATTAATGAGAAAAAGTAAAACTACTCTGACTTGCTTATAGTATGTAAATACTTCACTCTTATCAATAATGAAAGAAATACAGGCTTAAAATTAAAAGTGATTCATTTCTTACAAACTTTGTTGAAAGAAACTGAAGCCAAATATAAGTGGAAGTATATCCTGGGTTAATGGATTGGAAGATTTACTAGTAAGACGAGAAAAAAAAAAATCTCCAAATTCACTCTAATTCCTATGAAGGTTCCAGGGATGTTTTTTCAGAAATAGAAAAATCCACTGTAAAATTCATATGGACTCTCAAATGACCCCCAAATAAATAGAAGAAACTTAAAAAAAAAAAAAAAAAAAGAAGAACAGAAAAAAGACAAATCCTTAATTACAAAACTTACTATGAAGTTACAGTAATTAAAGCAGTGTGGTACTGTCATAAATGCAGACATATAACCTCCGGAATAGACTACAGGACCCAGAAATAAATCCTTGAGGTATTTATTGCATGGGCAAATGATTTTCAACACAAGTGCTGAGACCATCTAGTGGGGAAAGGACAGTCTTTTCAACAAACAGTGCTGGAAACAGGATATACATGTACCAAAGAGTGGTATCTCAGTAACTTTTCTACTCAACACTCAAAGTTAAAGATGAAAAAGTTTATTTCAGCTCACAGTATGTAGAAGTTTTGGCCCATCATCAGCTGGCTCCAAGCAAGGTGGTATGGCAGACAGCACTGTAGACCAGAAGATAAGCAGCAGCAACAAGAAGCAACAAATAACAAGAAACAAGGACAAGGAAACTATGACCCTCTTTCCATCCTTTATGTTTAATTCAGTCTACTCATCATCCTTAGAGCAGTACTCATGCCTGGAGTAGGGCACCCTTAATCCTGCCCAGAACTATGCCAACCTGCCCAGAACTATGCCAAACTAGTCGGCAGACTGATTTAATAATCATACATCTGTGATCCCAGTACCACAGACTCCAGATCCAGCCACCTCAAAAAAGCCCCATCTAATGACTGCATGAGGCTTTGAAAGGACATCTAGACACAAGGCATTACAAATTGTTTTGGTGCTTCACTTTATGCACTTAAAAATTAACTCCAAACATACCAGACATCTAACCTTGGCCAGATGTGTCAGTACAGCCTGTAATCCTATCACTCTGGAAGGCTGAGGAAAAAGGACTACAAGTTCAAACTGAGCATGGGCAATTTAGCAAGACGCTGTCCCCAATTTTTTTTTAAAAAGGGTCTAGGGATATCCCTTTGTGCTAAGGATTTGGATTCAACCCCCAGTACTACAAAACAAAACAGCAACAAAAACCTAGCCTTAAGCACTGAGTGACAAAACTTATCAAACAATGAAAACTATTTTTCAGAATAAATTTGGTAGTAATTCCTTAGATCTGACACCAAAATCCACAGACAAATAGAATTTTATTAAAATTTTGTGTATTAAAAGATACTATCTTTTAATGACAATCCAGAGAAAGTATGTACAGATCATTTGTTTGCTTATTTATTTATTTATTTATTTTTAGGGAAGGGTCTACAGGGTGTTGAGGGTCTCATTACTAGAACAGACTAGTAGTGATCTGCTTGTTTACAGCCTCCCAAGAGCTGGGATTACAGGTGCATGCCCACACCCCCAGTCTCAATTGCTGTCTCTGCATGCCCTGGCTGGAAGGGCAGGCCCTGGGGATTCAGGCCCCTGCACCTGCTTGCAGGCACTTTAATCTGCTTAGCTATTTGACCAGCCCTAGATCATATGTTTATAAGGAGTTAATATCTATACTATATGAAGAGCTCTTATAATTCACTAAGAAAAAGCAATGCAACTGAAACACAGGCATAAGACTAAAAAATATTCATCACAGAGATGCCAGTGGCCAATCAACAGACAGAAAGAAGCTCAGTACTGCTAGTTGTCCTGGAATATGTAAACCAGAACTATAGCAATTTCATCATTAACAAAGACCAACTCACAGAACGTTCTATTTCCTTTTAAAAAATAATACACCAATTATAGTTTTCCACATGCATGGAGAGCACATAGAACAGTAATGACAAACCTTTTATAGCTTTCAATGATAACAAACAGCCTGCTGGTATACACATGACTTACGTTTGCCACAACAATCCTTGCGTCAAACCAGTTTTGCAAATCAGGACTGGAGGTCACAAAAACCTCAGCCACTCAAATGCATAAAGAAATAGTTTAATAGTTTAATAGTTTGAATAAAATGTCAAGTGAAGTATTAGGCAATGCATTCATTACCATAACTGCCAACATAGTTGGCAATCATTGTGTTTTATCAATTATGAAGTAAACATACTTAACTGTCCTGGCATAATACTACATGCAAGAAAATACAGCAAAACATGGGAGCTCCTCAAGGGATCATAATATGGGAACAGTCCATGTTTTATTCTGGACAAAATCCTATGCTTCATAGATTTTATTGGCTCAGTCAAATGGAATAAATGTAATACTTTGTAATCCACAATAAAGGAAGGTTACAAACCAGCTCTAAATCCAACAGTGTTACCTGATTAGGCTTTTGAGAGAATCCAAACCTTAAAATATTTGTTAATTCTTTCAGAACTGGCTTTTGTGTGGCTCACAATTGTTGATAGTTTAATCCTATACCACTTTGAAGGATTGGACGGATGAAACACAATCAAACACAATTCTGGTTATGCTCCCCAAACAAGAAGAAGTGATTTAAAATATTTTTTATCAGACTTAAGAAACATTACTTTGCAACAATCAGGCTTCGATATTTAATTCAAAATATGCAAAGTCAAAGTACATAGTTCATCTCTGAAATTTAAATGTACATAGCAAGCCTGTTATATTTTTGTTAGAATTTATTGTTTTATGTTAAGTACCCTTGAGTTACTTTTTAAAATGCAGATTTTAAAATAAATTAGACCATAAGTATACTTCATTCAAAATATTCTATAACTTAAAATACTGATTTATACAAAAGTTTTCCCAGTGTTCACAAATAAATAAAAAATCCTAAGGCCAACAAAAACTTTCCATTCTCTGAAAACCTCAAGGAAAGTACACTAAGTAACAGTGCTTTCATATTCTATATATACTTAAATTAACCAACTTTAGAATTTACCTTGAAATGTTTAAATATGCGCTTACGATACTCGTACCACTTCACAAAAAAATGTAGGCCTCGGAAAAACATGAATAAATCTCTTCTTTCTTCTGCTCTGTAGGAATAAGATTCTATGATTAATAAATAGCATTATAGCCCAAATCTGGCTTTCCTTTCATATGTTCTACATTAACATTTAGAAAGTACTTAATATACTTCTCCATGCTGAATTCCACACTTCTATATATATTCCTCCTGTGTAAAAGCTATGCTCATTGCTAATGCTACTGTTAGCCTGAAATGTCCTTTTCAAATGTTTAAACCTGTTTGCACCTTTCAAATCATTCAAATGCCACATTCACCATAAAATCTTCCCCCCTCCACACCCCATTCCCCACCACCTCTACTGGGAGTTAAACTCAGGACCTTTACAAAATCTTATTTAATGAGTGCAGTTTAACAGTGAATGTGTATGGGTCACTTCCTACCAGACTTTCAATTCTGGAAGTTTTCCAGTGCTAGAAGCATCTGTTATGCTAATAAAGTAAGTCAAATAGACTTTAGGTAGCAGCAGGCTGGGGCTGCTTGGTAGAGAAGCTAATCACATCAGTAGGTGTTATAAGTTTGGGCCAGCAGACATCAGACGGAGAGTATGCTGGAGACCAAGTTCAAACACGCAGAAAATTATTTAATCAACCACGCCCGTGTAATAAGACCTCACTAAAAGCTCTCGAAATAAGTGCTCAGTAGAGTTTCCTGGTTGGTGAACACGTTGATTTGTTGAGAGGATAATGTGTTTCACAAGAAAGCTGTGTATAGTTCACTACCACTAAAGCACCCTGCCCCTGACATTAGCCTATGTGTTGCTTCCTTTTGACTGTTTCTGGGTTTTATCTTTTATAATAAAATGGTAATTGTTAAATAGAGTGTCTTCAGTCAGTTCCCTATATGGTTCCAGCAATTACTGAACTTGAAAGCTTTATAGGAACTCTTCATAGCCTATAAGCTGTAAATGCAGCTGGGGTCTGAAGAAAGGTGGTGAGGGCGATGAGACTGTCTATAATCTGAAGAGTTAGAAATGCTTTTGTGATTTTTTTCAAGCAAATAAATGGAAGGTAAGTTTGCTCTTAAAGCATTTACCTAACTTTTTTTTTTTTTTGGTACTGGGGATTGAACTCAGGACCTTGTGTTTGCCAGGCAGTAGTTTAAGGTGCTATGCTACCTCCCAGGCATACAGGGTTTGGTGGAGTCAGAACTAAACTGAAGGACACCTATGTCCCCAATAGCTACAAGTAAGTTCACTCTCTTGTTAAGTTCCCATAGGTCTATTTATCTTAATTCACTTAATATTATATTGTAACACTCAACCACATCAGTTATGCCAATTTAAAATCAAGTTCCATAAATGCGTCTAATTTATGGTTATAAAGGTTCAGTCCCTGTTCTAGCCACTCTGGAGTAAATACATTCAACCCAGATGCTCCCCTTAATTATAATTTAAAACACTGAGCATAACATATAAAGCAAATAGCACAGAAAATCTGAAATGCCAAGAGACAAAAAAAGAGGTAGTCTACATACAGGAAGCAAAGAAAAACTTGGTAATGAATTCCTGTATTTGCCAATCAGGACACCAGCACTTGATAAGCCAAGACTATCACAATGTGTAGAAAAAACCAATTAAACAAACAAAAAAGGCCAGGGATTGATGGCTCCCCTTAGCCAGAAAAGGTCAAACAAGGTGAGAAGAGGGTTGCCGCAGAACAGAACCTTACTGACAAGTAAGGTTATAGTCCTTTCACTGCCAATCAGGCACTAAAGCCACTGCGTAGAATGTCAAGCTTGTCAACCACCAATGGCTAGAACCAGCAAAGTCAGACAAAATGGTTATCATCCCTTTGCAATCAGGTGCTGTGCTAGGAAGACTGTGAAATGAGCTGTTCCCACTCCCCTCTAATATGGTTGCTCCACACAGGGGATGATTTGTCCCTCTTCTACCCCTTCCATGAAATACAGGAACCTGGAGAACAGGATCTGTTAATGAAGTCCTCAGATGACTATCACATGTTCATAAACAAAACTGACCATGATCTACTAATCAAAAGTACTGAAACCTGAAATATGGTATAGAATGCCATGCAGAATTCAGATTGAAAGTAGTATGTAAGTGGTACAGACAAAAATAAGACCTTTTAATTCAGACTGCACGTGGTCCAGAAGTGCTTTTACATAAAATGTATTGATAAGGACAACTGCAAAAAATGGAAAGGATACTGGCAGCCAGCCTACTCAGAAACGCTAAAAACACTGCAAAGCTGTCAGAGTCACATTTATTGGAAATAGGGAAGCAAGCAGAAATTTACAGCAACCATATAAACACACAATAAGAAAAAAGGCAAAACAAAGAAAAAAGAAAGGGAGAAGGAAAGAAGAAAAGGGGAGGGAAGGAAGAGAAGGGGTGGAGAGGAAGGGAGAGGAGAGGCTCAAGAATATGAGTAGGGGGAACCTCATTTCCAAATAAATTGCAGTTATTTCTTTTGACTTGTCTATGGTACCCTGACTATGTTTTACCAACCTAAAAACCTTTCTGCAGTTTAAATATACAAAGTTCATACAAAAATTTCTCAAAACATACTAAAAGGCAAATGAACAATTTATTTTTACTCAGGAGAAATTACTAGCAAATACAACAAACATGCTGAAAGCCAAGGGAGAAAGGAGCAGGTGTATCTTTGAGAAGGAAAACTTTGTCTAGTGAAGGATGTGTGCTCAGAACAGACCATAAACTTTTACTTCTGTGGATATTTAGGCAAAGACAGGATGAGGCAGAGCTGTGAGAAAAATGGCTCAACAAACAAGCAGTATTCCAGTTCACAGCTAAACACAAAGACCTAGAGATCACTGATATACACACTGGTACCTCAGTTCACAAACACTTTTTGTTTGCAAACAATCTGTTCCACACAGTCATTCAGAAAAATTTTGTTTTTGTTTGCAAACTCTGCATTGGATGACAAACATGATCATGGCCATCTTTCCCATATAATTAAACATGGTGGCCTTTTACAGACTATACAAAAATTAGGTTCACAAACCAAGGTACCACTGTACTGTATACACATGTATATGTGTGTATGCATATGTATACATGTATATTTTTGGTATTTATAATATCCAAAATGCTTAGTATTCAACAAGAAAAAAATTAAGTATGCAAAGAAGCAAGAAAGAAAGCATAAACCATTCACAGGAAAAAAACAAATTTATAAAAAGTTCTGTTAAACACAAAGTAGAATTATTGGGCAAAGATGTTGCATTCCTACTGAAAGAAGTCACTGAAACAAGAGAATAATCTGTTCAATAAACAGGGAATAACAAACTAGAAAGAGAAATAATAAATAAAAAAATTTAAACCTGAAATGTATAAAGCAAAAGTGAAAAACTTTTTTTTTTTTTTTCTTGTTTCAGAACCTTTGTTTGTTTATTCACTCATTTTTATGGCCGACTCAGCCTGCCCCAAGGATAGGGCTGGCGCAGCATGTGGTGCCGGGGATCGAACCGCAGTCACTGAAGCTGCCCAAGCTTTCCCAAGCAGGCGCTTTAAACCACTGAGCCATCCTGCCAGGCCCCCAAAAGTGAAAAACTTAATAAAGAGCTCCAATAGCAGACTGTACAGGCATAAGACTCTGTGCAATGACTACAAAGCAAGTGAAATAGGCTGACTACAGGGCAAGGAAATTATTGAGTTCAAAAGAAAACAGAATGCAAAGTAACCAGAGCCTGAGAGACCTTGGGACACCAAACGAGCCCAAACATACACACAATGGAATGCACAAAAGGAGTTTGGGAAAGGAAGGAGCTGAAAGCAATTTTAGTGAAATGCTTCCAGACTGCAGAGCTAATATACACGTTCAGTTTGTAAGCTCATAAACTGCAAGGGAGAAAAACTCAAGAGATCCCCACCTACATATTAAAGCTGTCAAATGTTGAAGAAAAAAGTGTCCTGACACTGTATGAGAAAAGAAGTGGCTTGTCACACAAGGAATCACCTGCAAGATTAACACCTTATTTAGTATCACAAACCAGGGAGCAACACAGTGACATTTAAAGAGCTGTAAGAAAAGGGGTTTCGACCAAGAACTGTGTATCAACAAATGTATCAAGAATGAAGAACATTTTTTATATGTTTATTTCCTGCTTCTATTTCTTCATCAAAATGTATGTATTTATTTATCTCAGATGCCCACTTTTAGATTGGGTTTTTAAATTTGGGATGTTTGATTTTCCAATTCTTTATATGTCCTCAATATAAGTCATTTGTTGGAAGGACAATGGGCTAAAAGTTTTTCCCACTTTGTGGGCTGTCCTTTCACTTTGTTGGTGAAAACTTGCTATACAAAAGCTTTTTAATAAGATGAGACCCCAGTTATTGATTCTTTGTATTATTTCCTGTGAGATCAGGGTTTTGTTCATAAAGTCTTTGCCTATCAATGTCTTCAAGAGTTCTGCCTACTCTCAGCACACTTAGTGTTTCTCTTCAGACCTTTTGTCTCAGTTACTCTTCTCTTGTTGCTGGGACAAACACCCAACATTAGACTTTCATTCCCAAAATGAAGAAAGGAAAGATTTAGCTCACAGTTACTGGAGGTTTCAGTCCATATTCAGGTGGCTCCAAGGCAGACTGGCACATGGCAGAGAGCAGAAGTTCATACATAGCAGAAGAACAATGACAACAGAGAGTTGTCAACAGAGTCTGTCTCTGTTTCTCATACTGCATTCAAGCTCTCTGTCCCAGGATGGGCATAGCACTCTCACTCATAATCCCAGTGGATTACTCATAATCCTAATGAATCATGAGTTAATCTTAAACTCTAGAAGTCCCCACCGCATAACTTCATGAGGCTTTGGGGGGACAAGACACAAACCATAACACCTTTGATCCATTTTTATTTTAGTTTAATGTATGGTGATAGACATAGGTCT
The DNA here is from genome assembly GCA_004027025.1 of Myocastor coypus. Classification (NCBI taxonomy): domain Eukaryota; kingdom Metazoa; phylum Chordata; class Mammalia; order Rodentia; family Myocastoridae; genus Myocastor; species Myocastor coypus. The sequence goes on along the minus strand of PVJA010032427.1, from coordinate 1,140 downwards.
AGTTTTTTATTTATTCATTTTTTTCTTTTTTTAAATATATTTGGTACAGGATCTCACTATACAATTTGGACTCATAGTGATCCTCCTGCTTTCAGCATCCCCAGTGCTGGGATTACAGATATGGCTGGCTCAGGGCAACTGGAGGCAGGGCTAACACAGCATGTGGTGTCAGGGATCAAACCCCAGTCTCCGTGCTTGCCTAAGCAGGTCTTTAGTCTGCTGAGCTATTTCGCGCCATAGTTTTATTCTTTGACATGTGCAAAGCCAGTTTTTCCAGCACCATTTTTTAAAAAGGCTCACTTTCTTCCAGTGAAGGTGTCTGGCTCCTTTCTCAAAGGTAAAATGACTGTTTGCAGTTGTTTCTCCACCTTCTAATTTGTTCAGGTCTATTTTGTTGTTAGTGGTATTGGTGTTGTTGTTAGTGGTGGTGGTTTTGGGGGGTCAATATTATGCTGTTTTTTGTTTTTTTTTTATCACAGTAGCTTTGTAGTATAATTTCAAATCAGGAATTGTGAAGGCCTCTGCCTTGCCTTTGTGCAAAGAATTGTGTTTGCTATTATAAGTCTCTTCTGGTTTCAAATGAACTTTAGGAATGTTTTCTCTAGTTCTGTGACAAATGCTAATGATATTTGACTGGAATTGCATTAAATTTATACAACAAGTTTCTATACATACACATTCCCTGGTATAAAAAAAGAAAGGAAAGGAAAGGAAAGGAAAAGAAAAGAAAAGAAAAGAAAGAGCAAAAGGGAAAAGGAAAGGAAAGGAAGGAGGGGGAAGGAGAAAGAAAGGGAGAGGGAGGAGAGGGAGGGAAGGGGAGAGAGCAGAGAGGAGAGAGAGACAGAGAGAAAGAGAGAGAGAGAGACAGAGAGAGAATGAGAGAGAGAGAGAGTGAGAGAGCTGTCCAAATGACTCAGCAGATTAAAGTGCATGCAAGCAGGCTCAGGGGCCAGGGGTTTGATATGGGACTGTACCCACCCCACTCTTTCTCCAGCGCACCCCCTGCACACACACACTGAGATGGCAGTTGAGACTAGGCATGGTGGCACACAACTGTAATCCCACCTCTTGGGAGGCTATAAACACTATAAGTGTTTGTTTGTTTATTTATTTATTTATTTTGTCTTTTTTTTTTTTTTT
>PVJA010032426.1:0-24145 GCA_004027025.1 Myocastor coypus | reverse complement strand
TCACACCAATCCTCCTGCCTCAGCCTCCCGAGTGCTAGGATTACAGGCGTGCGCCACCACGCCCGGCCGCCCAAGCTTTCTTAAGCAGGCTCTTTAGACCATTGAGCCATCCTGCCATGCCCTTATTTATTTTTTTTAAACCTCATGTTTTTATTTGTGTTATAGCTGACTCAGCCTACCCTGGGGTAGGGCTGGCGCAGCACACGGTGCCGAGGATTGAGCCGAGGTCCCTGTGGTTGCCTAAACTTTCCTAGGTGGGCGCTTAGACCACTCAGCTGTCTCGCCAGTCCAAATTTTTTATTTATTTTTTTGTCTTTTTTAGACAGGGTCTCGCTGTGCAGTTCAGGCTGGCCTTGAGCTCACTTTTGTAGTGCAGGCTGGTCTCGAACTCGCACTGATCCTCCCGACTCAGCCTCCCGAGTGCTGGAATTACAGGCATGTGCCACCACGTCCAGCTTCTCTGGCTCCTTTAAATCTACTTATTTATTGGAGACAGGGTCTGGCTATTGAACTCATGGCAGTCCTCCTGCCTCAGCTTACCAAGTGCTGGGACTGCAAGTATGCAGTGCCATGCCTGGCTGAAACTTAAACTTCAAAGGCCACACTTAGATGGTGTCTCTGGCTAAGAGGGGACGAGGCCTCTGGAGCACAACCTGGCACCACCCTAAGCAGTGCTCCAGGGCCCTGGCATCCTCACCAGGGCCCTGTAGGTACAGGCTCCAACTCTGGTTTTCCAGAGGTGGAAGCTAGTGCTGAGGGAGGCAGGACTTTTCCAGGGTCCCCAGCTTGGAGGCAGCAGGACAGCCTCCCTCTGGGGTGCTTCTACCATCTGCACTGCCCCGCCACCACCTGCTGCAGGCCCTGCCGATCGATTTCCGCCCCTGGGAAACAAATGGTGACCAGCCGAGGAGCAGCCTGGGGGGATGCGCTGCCTCCTCCTAATTCTGTCCCTTCTCTGCCTTGTGACTTAGTCAGAAAAGCAACCCTTTGTAAGTCTCAGTTCCTTGCACAGTGGAAGTAGAACTTGGAAGGTGAGATAGTCAGCTTTCTGTCACTGCTGCTGAGCACCCGAGGGAGACAGCCAGAGGAGGAAAGGTTGGCGTAGGCCCACAGTGTGTGAGAGCTTCTTTGGAGGTTCCAGCAGCGGGGCGCAGCTACTTGTACACCCTTGACCGAGGAACGGTCCTCCTCTATCAGGGCGGTTGTCCTCTTCCACCAAGCGCGAAGCTTCAGGAGGGACTCACACACGGATCCTTGAGGGAGGAAGGGGACGCCTGCCTAGCCAGCCAGATCAGCCGAATCAACCCTGGCGATCAGTGGGGTGACAGAAGTCACAGCCAGATCTCCCTCACGTCCAAGGCTCCCCGTTTGTGATTCTCAGGCCATGAGCACGGCTCTGCTGCTTCTGGGCCCTGGTGGAGCCTCAGAGTGACTCCACCCATGGTGAGGAGGCAGAATGAGAGGAGGGGAGAGAGAGGAAAAGGAGAAGGGGGGGGATAGGAGAATGGGGAAGTGCTCTGTTTTTGTTCCTTCAGGGCCTGCTGCCTGTGGCCCGTGGCCCCTACATGAAGGGTGGGTATCCTCCTGCTTCCAGCCCCCCCATGCCAGGCATATGCGGAGACGCTCGGTCAGGCACACCCAGAACGAGCGCTTCACTCTTTGCCCAGGCTCTTCACCCAGGCGAGTTCATGGCCAGATTAGACAACACAGACTGGACAACTTACTTGGAAATTCTCTCGTCCTCCATCTTCAGTCTCCGTGGCTCTGGGTTCCTACACAGGCGTCCTCTCCACTGTCCTCACCCAGAGTTCTCTGCTTCTTCCCTCTTCCTCCTCACAGAGGTGAATCTAGCAGCTGCAGTGATAGCAGTGCTGAGCCTGGTGCTCATGGCTTTGGGCTGCCTCTGTATCATCATGGTACTCAGTAAAGGTGCAGAGTTCCTGCTCCGAGTGGGAGCTGTCTGCTTTGGCCTTTCAGGTGAGAGTTAAGGACCTGGAGACTGAAGATTTTGGATGCTGGCACTTGATATCTCCAAGAAATGCAGTATGACTTGAGATGAAAGTTCTAAACATTGCTGCATGCTGGGAGGTGGGATCTCTACACACTGTTGCATGCTGGGAGGTGGGATCTCTACACACTGTTGCATAATGGGAGATGATTTTCCAAGCACTGCTGCATGCTGGGAGACAAGAGGTACATATTGTTGCATGCTGGGACATCAGTTCTGAAGCACTGCTACACGCCAGAAGTTGGAGAGAAGTCCAAGGACTATAGTAAGCTCAAAGATGAGAGAATTCCAAGCCCTTCTGTTGGCTGAGGATTGGAGGGTCTCCAAATACTGTTTTAGATTTGGATCTGGAGTCTCCAAGGCTTGTTGCGTGATGGAGGATGAAGTCTCTAAGCACTGTTGCATATCACCAGTTGGAAAGAGCTCAAGAACTGTAAAATTTTAAAAAATGAGAGCACTCTAAGCCCTGTTTATGGCTGGCAATTGGGTGCTCCCCAGATACTGTTTTGGATTGGACCTGGAGTCCCTACACTGCTGTATACTTGGAGGCAGGGGAGTCTGCTGTGAGTTGGGAATTAAGGCATCTCCAAATAGTCTTTGTGGTATGGACCTGGGTCCGGCTGGGCTGCTGTATCCTTGGAGCTGAAGGTCCAGGTAGAATTCCGCATGACATGTAGTCCTTGGCCTAACAGACACTTCGGTTCACCACACATCCAGGCTACTTGCTATAGCTATAGCCATTTTACAGACTAGAATACTGAGGCCCAGACAAGCTGGTGAGTTACTCGCAGTCACACCATGGGGGATGCCAGAGGTGGGGCTGAAACCAGGGTGTTCTGTTGCAGGGGCTGCTTGAGAGGGGAGACTGTGCTCTTGTGGGGTCCTCGTAGGCTCAGAGCAGCATATGTGGGATGATTTTAGCTGGGGACCAAGTGTCGGGGTTGTGTTTTAAGCCGTGCCCAGGATCACGAGTGACCTTGCTACAGATCCTCCTCCTTTCTGGGCCTAGTGTTCTCTGCTGGAACAAATGCTTTCTAAGGTGGAAAGAGCAACCATGAATTATATGAGCATCACCTACTACTTGTCCTTCCTGTGCTACAAGCACCTCTGCAGTGCAGGCCATGTCAGGGCTCGGAGACCCAAGACTGAGTAACACAGGCATGGCACCTGTTGTCAAAGAGCCTGAGCCCTGGCAGAGAGAGACTTAATATCACGTATGTGACAGACCCACCGCAACTGCCATGAGAGTTACAATAAAGCACATTTGGGCACACGGTGTGGCAGTGGTGGTGCGTGTTGGAAGAGCTTCCCGAGAAAGTGACATTTAACTGGGTGTGGTGGTGCATGGCTGCCATCCCAGAACTCGGAAGGCTGAGATGGTGGGCTTACTTCAAGTTTGAGGCCAGTCTGAACTGCCTGTCTCAAACAAAACAAAACCAACAACAACACCCCCCCCCAAAAAAAAAAAACCTTAGAAAATGACATTTAAGCTGACAATTGAGGACCTGTAGGAATTACCCATAGATGTTGGTGACAGTTGTGACGACTGCTGATGGTGATGGTGGTGACGGCAGTGGTGGTCATAGTGGTGATGGTGGTAGTGGTGGTAGTTGTTTGGTAGTGGTGATGGTGGTCATGATGGTGATGGTGGTGGTGATGGTAGCGGTAGTGATCATAGGATTGACGATGGTGGTGGTGGTGGCCATGGTGGTAGAGATGGTGGTGGCCATGGTGGTAGTAATAATGGAGGTGATGGTGATGAGAGAGCGATGGTGGTGGTAGTTCAGGCTATTAAAAGCTGTAAAACACTAGGTCGGCTTGAATACAATGATGGGTGATCAAAGCATGAACTAAGGCAGGCCTTGCACACGTGAGCATGGCAGTCCCGATTCACAGAGGAGGTAGAGGCCAGTGCAGAGAGAGGCTGAGGCGGCAGTCCGCATGCCCAGGCTCACGTGGGAATGGAGAACCGTAGCACCGCGTGCTCCTTGTTTTTCTGCCACCTTGTGAGTGCCCTAGAGGAGGCAGCTCAGCCTCTCGCATTCCCGTCACTTGCATATTCTGTAGTTCTCCTAATGTACTGACACATGCATGCGTAGGTGTGCATCCGCTGGCACACGTGTGCATATGCCAAGGCACGTACATACAGAAGCATGAATATGGGTGTGTGTGTGTGCGTATGCAGCGTTGCGAGGTAAGTGCTCATGCTATAGACACGACTCAAGCCGTGCCACCGTGGGAAACAGCAGGGGCCGGGAAGGAGGAGGACCGTCCCACGGGCGCATGCCGCAAGGATGTGTGCTACGGCGCGGGTCACTGGGGCGGGCCTGGGTGCCGATGGCAGCCTACGGACAACGAGGCAGAGCTTGGAGGGGCTCAGGCCCTACAGGGAAAGCGGTGCAACCAAGCTGAGGCGGTGGCGAGGATGGGAGGGGAGGTGACGCCAGGACAGCCAGGGAACTCGACGGGGACCGCGAACGTCTGGACTGGAGCCCCAGCTTTCCATTTTTCTCTCTGGGCACCTGTTCCCAGTACATACGGAACGCTCCTCATGGGAGCTGGTGCTTGCTTTTTGCCTTTTTAATCTGTGTGGTTGTTGCAGGGTCTCTCTATGCAGTTTGGACTCAGTGATTCTCCTGTTTTCAGCCTCCCAAGTGCTGGGCTTATAGGCCTGTGCCACTGTGCCAGGACTCTGTGGCTACCTCAGCCTGCCCCGGGGGGCGGAGCTGGCATGACATGGGGTGTCAAGGATCGAGCCCGGGTCCCCGCGCTGGCCTAAGCAGGCGCTTTAGTCCGCAAGCTACCTCGCTGGCCCCAGGAGCTGCTACTTGTGCACAACGCATCCTCACTCTTCCTAAGCCCGCTCCGCCTCCTCGCCCTCCCACTTCCCCCCAGTCTTGGTCCTCCACCCACTCGCAAAAGCTCTCTCTCCCGGAGTCCTATCATCTACTTTTTATTTTGCTCTTCAATTCATCCTTTGGGCTTCTTACATAAAAGAGTATTATGGTTTGTGTCTAACTGCCCCCCGCCAAGTGTCACACAGTCACTGGGGTGTGGTTGTAATGTTTGTGATTCATTCCTGATCCCAGGCTGGGATGATGGGTCTGAGTGCTGCTGGGACTGTGGGTGGCAGTGCTGCCCCCAGCTGGGGCAGAGAGCCTGCAGGAAAGGAGACAGGAAGGCCTGTGCCACTGCCGCCACTGCTGCCACTGCTTGTCCCCTTTGCCTTGGCGCTTTGCTGTGTCCTGCCGCCACAAACGGTTGCCCTCTGCCACATGCCCCTCTGCCTTGGAGCCAGCTGAGTATGGACTGAAGCCTCCACAAACTGTGAGCTAAATAAACCTTTCCTTCCTGCATTTTGGGTGCCAGGTGTTTTGTCCCAGCAGTGAGACAAAAGTAACCCAGAGAAACCACACTACATTTCACCCACGTGTCTGATTCACTTTACCTACTGTGTCCAGTTTCCTGCAAGCGACTCCAGCTCATCCTTCTTTATGGCAGCGTAGTACTCCATCGAGTACTACCACATTTTCTTTATCCATTCATCCGCAGATGGACGTATGGGCCTCTTCTAAGACTTAGCTACTTGACGTATACAGCTGCACACCTGGGTGTGCACGCATGAGCTGCAGGCTCCCGTGTCCATGAGCTCACTTGTCCAGCTGCCTGCTCATCAAGGGTCTCTCCTACACACCTGTCACTTACACTTCTGTGGCCGCCAACTGCCTTCCTCTATTCCTGCCGCTTCCTGTCTGCGGCCTCTCTCTTCTGCCCTCTTTCTCTTCCACGTTCTCTCCACCTGTTCATTTATCTACCTGTCTAAACATCCATCCATTCAAAAAATATTGGGGGGTGGGGAAGTAGCTCTGTGGCACTAGTGCCTGCCTGGAAAATGCAAGGTCATGAGTTTGAATCCTGGTCCTGCAAAAAAAAAAAAAAAAGATTTAATATCTAGTAAGTGCTACCGGCCTGTTCTTAGTCAGTTGGTCACTGCTGGGACAAAATGCCTACATCTCCAACTTGAAGAGGGAAGGGTGTGTTGAGGCTCACGGCGTTAGTCTACCCTCAAGTGATTCCAAGGTGGAAATATGGCGGAAGGTTGTGGTGGAGGACAGCTGCTTGATTCCCGACTGCTGGGAGGCAGAGGTCCATGGATGAGCCAGAGATAGGGGCCAGGGACCAGGCCTGTCTCCGGTAATGTCCTGGGTGTCTCTCGAGCCAATCCCTTGGACAACCAAGATGAACTGGCTGTGCTGGGCCCACTGGGAGGAGGACCATAAATAAGACCAAGATGCTCCCTGCTCACCCGGACCCTGCAGGAGGGAGCGGGTGCTGGTGTTCCGCTGGAGCTCACGCCTTCGCTACTCCTGGGGGGGGGGGCAGGGAATCGGGCTGTCCACGGAATGGCATGGACGCGTGGATGAAAAGCTGTGTAAGCTGTGCTGCTGAGCCCAAGGGAGGGCAGCCTGGATGCTGTCATCGCTGATTGTGTTTGAGCGTCAAGGACTAAGCAGACTGGGCTCGGAAGGTCTCCACGGAGAGCCATGTTCGAGGGATTTGTGTTTTCTCTCAAATATATTCACAGGTGTTGTTGATTTTTTTTTTTTTCCAGAACCAGGGATCGAACTCAGGACCTTGCACTTGCCAGGCAGGCACTTGTGCCCCTGAGCTATCTCCCCAGCCCCTGTTGTTGATTTTTGTTTGTGTGCCTGTTTGGGTTTTTGAGACAGGACCTTGCTATGTAGTTGAGGTTGGTCTTGACCTCCCCACATAGCCCAGACTGTCCAGGAAGCCCTAGAGATCTCCCTGCCTCAGCCTCCTGGGGTGCTGGGAATCACAGGTGTGCAGCACCAAGCCCTATTTATTTATTTAGCGGGACTGGGGTTTGAACTCACGACCTTGCACTTGCCAGGCAGGCACTTGTGCCACAGAGCTATCTCTCCAGCCCCTTCACGCCCTACTTAAAGCCATATTGTGTCCACTCTTTGTCACCATTGCTGTCACACTGATGTGCTTTGTGCTTTCATACAGCCCCTGAGGCGTTTGGATCCCACAAGCCTTTGCAGGCGTTTTTATCTGTCCACACCGCATCTCCTCCAAAGGAGGAGAAGGGACTGCAGGGACCCGCTGTCTTGTTTTTTCTTCGTGTTTTTCTTTCTTTCTGTGGCGTGTGTTTGCAATCCCGTGACACAGCTGCTTTCGTTTTGGAGAACTGAGGCAAATATGAGTCATTTCTTGACATTTTCTGGCCCCTTCCCCACCTTGCCTTTTGCTTCTGCTATTCCTCAGTCACAGTGCCCCGCTGCTTGGCTCGATCTGCCCTTCTGTGATCGCCATTGCAACCCACCTTCCCTGAGTCTCCATGTGAAGTTTGCATTTCTTTATCGCTGGCTATCTGACTAGTATATGGGCTGCCGGAGCAAGCACGCCTGTTTGTTCTTCTACAAAGCAACAGGGCGACGCGCCTGACCTGTCTCCCGCCATCCTCACCCTTTCTTGGGGTCCTGGAGGGCTGTCTGCTCTCTGCTGTCTCATACCAGCTGGGCCCTGCCGTCCACGCCTGAACAAAACTCTCTGCCCAGCAGAGTCCGGGTCCTTCCTGGCAGCCACCACACTCCTTCGTCTCTGTGAATTTGTGCCTCGTTCCTTGTTTATCTCCAGCTTGCGAAATGATGCCGAGTCCACCGTAAGCGTTGAGGATTCATGGTCATCCGCAGTAGATGGATGCCCCGGGCCATGCCCTGGCCACATCCTGGACCTCAAGTCTTTGCCTGGAACCTACATGCTGCCCCATGGCGCTAGCTCATGCCTGGCCGGTGTGGGGCCAGTGCTGCTGGAGTGTCCCGTGCACAGCTGGTCAGAGGCAGTTGCCAGCTGGCCGTGTGACACAGGCCTGTGCCCCAGAGGCTCCAGAGGCCAGGCGGGCGTGTTGCACATTCAAGGCTAGCCAGGGCCGCTTACTAAGACCTGTGGCTCAAAAAGAATAATTTTCACAAAAGAGCTGGACTGTAGCTCAGTGCACAGACCTAGGAGAGAGAGGATCAGAGTGAGGGAGGAAAAAGGGATGGGAAAGAAGGAAGGCATGGGACAGAAAAAGAAAAATGAAGTGAATCCTTTGGTTGTGTTCCTTATTGCTAGAATGGGAGACCTAGGCTCTGGGTTTTGGCTCCAACCTGGACAGAACTGCTGCAGGCTGCAAGTGGGCAGGGCAGGCCCCGGGCCACGCCCCGTGACCCGCCTGACCGCAGGCCACGGCCCTGATCACCGGCTCCGCCCCTGACCATAGGCCACGCCCCTGGCCATAGGCCACGCCCCTGACCTGCCTGACCGCAGACCTCCCCTGCAGCCCTGCGTCTGCTGCAGAGTAGTACCCTGGCCACCTCCACTGCACCTTGCAGAGCGCATGGAGCTTGGGGGCGCACGGAGAACCCGTGGCGATGGCCACCGCCTCTAGCAGACTCTCCCTCCTTTGGTCTCGGACCCTGGCACTCAGTGAGTGGGAGGGCGCGAGGCTACCCCAGAGCTAGGGCACCCGGTTGCCGATGGCACAACTGAGACCCTGTCCTCTCTCCCCATAGGCCTGCTGCTCCTGCTGGGCGTCGAGGTGTTTCGGCATTCCGTGTGGGCCCTGCTCAGGGACGAGGACGGGGACCTCAGCCAGCAGGGAGCCCGGGGCCCGCGCCTGGCCTTCGAGTTCTCCTGGTCCCTGGGCTGCGGCGTGGCTGCTGGCCTCATTCTGCTCCTGGGGGGCGGCTGCTTCCTGCTGCTCAGCCTGCCTCCCCGGCCCTGGGGGTCCCTCTGCCTCAAGCGCACGCCCACGGCTGCCTAGGGCCCCGAGGCTCTGTGTCTCCCAGGAAACTGAGTGCTCTCCACCGAGCAGATGCCAAGAGGCACCGCAGCCACCTGCACCTCCGTGCCGTGTATGCGTTCTCCTCTGAAGCTGAATTTGGGGTGTTCTGGGAGGGGACTTTCTGCCCATGTGGGTTCCCTGGGAAGCCGGTGGGGGACCCGACAGAGACCAGGGTGTGGTGGGGTCTCGCGAGGAGCTGGGGGCCTACACTGTCCGGGTCTGCGTTGATTTGCTTCCAGGGAGATTCCCAGGACTATCTGCAGCTACGGCCGGCTGGGGAGACAGGGGACAGGGGCCTGACTTGACTGACAGGCTTGGGGATTAAAGGTCTGGATCCCGAGCCCAACGCTGTGAGGTCTGTGATACTGCTCGCTGGGCTCACGGTTCTGAGCTCGTCCATCTGGGTCCACCGGGCCACTGGAAACAGGACGGCTTGTGCGCCCGAGATGGCTCTAGGTTGAACCGTGAGCTTTGGACTGGGGACCCGGCTCTCAGGCCGGGAGGGGATGGCATTTGGCAATTGGGTGTTCCCCGAGGAGGGTGGGTGAGAGCCAGTTCACGGGGGGCCCTGGTCCAGCAGGACACTGCCTTGGTGAGAGGAGGCGGGGACAAGAAGAGTAAATGGACCAGCCTGAAGGGGATCCGGAGGGACAACGCCCAGATCCCCTGGGGGACAGAGCCAGCCAGCCAGCGACAAGGCCTCCTGTGGCCCCAGCTGTCACTGGTGGCCCAGCAGGGGGTGCTGCCTGCGCAGGCCCTGAAAACCTGGAAGTGGCTTTGGAAGGGGTGTTAGGTAGAGCCGGGTGGGTTTTGGGGTTCATAAGTGAAAAGTCCGGGCTTCGGTGGGAAGGCTGCCCACGTGCCTGTGTGTGTGTGTGTGTGTGTGTGTGTGTGTGTGTGTGTGTGTAAGGCCACAGGGCGGGTGTTTGGGGTAGAACTGGAAAGGAGTGAAGGGAGCTGGAGTCTACCAGAAATGAGGATCTGGAGGCTCTGTGCTTGGGGAAAAGCAACACCTCCCACGCCCATGGTCCCCAGACCTGGGGCAGGGCCTGGTGCCCCGTGCAGATCGGTGTCATCTAGGCCTGCCGTACAGGCTGCTCGGCCCCAGTGACTGGGCTCCTCGGAGCACCAGAAACTTCAGATCAGAGAGGAGGCATTCTTTTCTCAGAGACGCATGAAGTGGCCCAGGCTGAGCTCCCGGGGAAGCTTGAGATCTTCCTGCCTCAGCCTCTCGATGCCCTGGTGTACCAGCCTGTGCCACCACGTCTGGGTTGAGTTCTCCTGGTTCCTGGGCTCTGGCATGTTGCTGGCCTCATTCTGCTGCTCCTGGGGGCTGCTGCTTCCTGCCATTCAGTCCTCCAGCCCCGGGGGTCCCAAGCGCACGCACACAGCTGCCTAGGGCCACCGTGGCCCCGTGTCTCTCAAGAAACTGAGTTCTCTCCACCTGGGGATGCCACAGGGCGCCCGCAGCCACCCATCCCTCTGTGCTTTCTACGCAGTCTACACATGCCTTTGCCAGCAACATTTCTGTATTTACTGCTAAGTCTGACTAGAGTCTCCTCTGTCCTATACAGGGCTACATCCAGGAAAAGTCCACTGCAGGGTAAAAATATACTCAGTCCACAGTACTCTTAGAGCTGGGAGATAGCTCAGTGAATAAGCACTTGCTTGGCAAGTGCAGGATCCTGAGTTCAATCCCTGGTTCTGCAGAAAAAGAAAAAACAAAAGAACACAGACTAAGCTTCTTTAGCCGGGTGTGGTGGTGCACGCCTGTAATCCCAGCACTCGGCAGGATGAGGCGGGAGGATTGGTGTGAGTTTGAGGCCAGCCTGGGCTACCAAAGTGAGCTGAAGGCCAGCCTGAACTGCATAGCGAGACCCTGTCTCAAAAAGACAAAACAAACAAACAAACAAAAAATGCCGGCCAGGGAGATGGCTCAGTGGTCTAAAGTGCCTGCAGAGAAAACTTAAGGCCAGGGCTGCGACCGCTCCTTGACTCCTGGCACCACATGCTGTGCGCCCCCACCCCAGGGCGGGCTGAGCCAGCTATAACACAAACAAATAATGAAGTTTAAGAAAAATAAATAAAAAAATCTTAAAACAAAACAAAAAACAATGCACTTAAGTCAGCTGACCTGGAAAACATCACAAGTGTCACAACCTGGCAGCTGCAGAGTCCTCGGCCATCACCCTCACGGCTGGTGACCCGGAGCACACAAGGGCCAACATTGCTGGCCAGGGCTGCACCACAGGCAGCTGGCCCCCTGAGATCCTTCTCCCCTGAGTGCACCCTGATGCGGTACACCACGAGGTCACCAGGTCGTGCACCGTGGCAAGCCAGGTACCACAGGCACCCAGGATCCCTCGGTGGCCGTGTTCCCCACACCACGAGCATGGCATGCTAGTGTTGCATGAATATTATCACCGAGACAGTGTAAACTGCTTGAGGAGGACAGTGGCATCCCCGCAGGAAGGGGTCCTGCCTCCTGGGAGGGGTGGGTGGCCGTCCTGGATGGCTCATGGAGCTGGGGACACAGCCACCCCTTCACCCAGCTGTGTGCTGGAGGAGGGGCTTTTTTTTTTCTTCCTGGCCTGGGCACCTAGCACTACAGTGACCTGCACAGCTCCTGGGGTCTCCATCTGTGCATCCCTCAGGGCGGCCCCTGCGCTCCACACAGCACTTACTTCCTGGGGTCCCCACAGGGAACAAATGCAATGACGATCCTCACAAAGCTGAGAGAAGCCTCCCGGCACTGGGTAGGCCACGTGGGCTCTGCAGTCGTTATGCTTGGGCAGGGGTGGAGGGGGAGGGGTGGTGCTTCAGGCCTGGAGTACAGTAAGGGCGGGCAAGGGGCACTGGCAAGCTGACAGGCTGCCGAGGGAGGCTGATATTAACCACATGGCCACCCTAATGAGTGTGCAATTATAAACTGCGATAAGTGCTAGGGAAAGGCACTGCCGGGAGCTTTTCCCTCTCTGACTTGGTTCCCGGCCTGCTCTGGGGACCCAGGGACCGGAAGAGAGATGGGAAGCGGCTCAGCTTCTCGGGCGGCTCTGCCCAGCGGGGCCTCCACTCTATAGCCTTGGGAAAGGCAGCAGGCCTGAGGTGCGAGGGAGGAAGGTCCGGCAAGCTCCCCCAGCCCTTCCTGACTGCAGCCTCTGGCCTGAGCAGGCTTCCCATGACTGTGTGTAAACCCCCAATGCACTGGGTCCATGTGCTTAAAAAGGTGGATTTTGACTCAAAGTTTTTGCCCTAGGTCCGCTGGTCCCATCGGGTGAGGCCCGCGGTAATGCTCTGCTCATTAGGCAGCTGGGAAGCAGAGAAAAGAGAGGGTCCTTATATACTCACCTTGGCCCCACCCTGTGACCTCACTTCCGCCCATCGGCCCCACCTCTTAAAGGCTCCACTGCCTACCCGCGGCACCTCAGCTGTGAACAGGCAAGGAGCAAGGGAGGACGAGAGGGTGCGTAGAGACTCCCCGAAGTGGGGGACAAAACAAGAGTCACCAGCTATGGGACTCAGGGTGCCAGGCTGTCCACCTGCGGTCCTGCAGCTCTCGACAGCTGAGTGTTCCAAAGCTGCCCGAGAGGGTGGACGTCCAGGTGAGGGTGGTCAGTCCCCAGGCGTGACCCGGGCGTTGCGTGTACTTGAGCTGCTCTTCGCCCTGTGCCCGTGAATGTGCGCACTCACAAATGTGTTGCTTCAAAGATGGGGTCTGGCCCGGACAGCCTGGGGGCTTAGCGAAGCAGCTTGGTGGGCAGGTCCTGGGCTCTATCCTCAGTGCTCTGTCAATGAATGGAAGTGGACAAGCAATTTCACAAGTCAAAAGCATTGCCAGGCCCAGCAGTGCACACCTGTAAGCCCCGCACTTGAAAGGCTGAGGCAGGGGGACCGCCACACGTTGAAGCCCGGGGTACATAGACAGCTCTCTCTCCCCACCCCCAAAAGGCATCAGTTTGCATTTTTTCATTATATACATACATATATATATATCTGTGTGTGTGTGTGTGTGTGTGTGTGTGTGTGAGTGTATATTTGTGTGGGGCGTACTGAGCCTTCACGCTGAGCCCTTTTTTATCTTTTTATTTTGAGGCAAGGTCTCACTGAGTTGCCCAGGCTGGGCTCAAACTGGGGATCCCCCTGCCTCGGCTTCCCAGAGGAAGCTCCCCACACCCAGTTTCGCACACGTTTAAGGCTTAGCGATTTTTGTTTTTTGGTGCTGTGCTGCTGTGCTATCTCCCCTGCCCTAGATCAGGTGGTTTGAGGTGTTGCCCAGGAGGCCGGGCAGTGGGCTGAGGCAGGTGAGCTGGGGAGAAGCGGGGGAGGGGGAGCCCTTATGGAGCCTTGGGGTCAGCTGGGGAGGTCAGCTTCTTCCGCTGTAGCCATCATCTGACTCCTGTTTTTCCAGTGTTGGCAGATTAAACATAGGACGGACCTCAGTTCACGGCCAACTTCAGGTTGAATGCATTTGGACGTGACAGGACGGCCCCCGCTGGGCGGGGCACCCCCCTCCAGGCATCTGTCCATCCGTCCGTCCTTGTCTATCTGGAGCGTACCTCTGCACCCCTCTACGCTCCCTCTCTGTGCTGCACTGACTCCATGGTCTGGGTGGTGAGGGGCGGAAGCTCACATCTGCTGGGGTGCAGGTACCACCCCAGTCAGCCAGGCTGGGGGGCAGAGGGTGCACTGCACCCTCATCCACTTCCACACTGCTTTGGAGCCCCTGGGCCCTCAGGGAAGAGTGAGCCCAGAGCCAGATGGCCTCGGCTCCCGGAAGTCTTCACTGCCCCTCGTTTCCTGTGCAGGCCCAAGACGAAGCTCTGAGCTCCGGCCTCAGCCACCCGGAGCTGCTAGCTCTGCAGCAGACACCAGCCTGTGCCCCTCTCAGGCCTGCGCCAGGGCTTTTTCTGGTGTGGCCCAGCGCCCTGGGGGCTGTCAACCTGCTGCTCTGGCTGGCACTCCCATCTAACTCACAGCTTAAACCCGTTCCTGCCCAGCCCGCTTGGGCTCCTTGTTCAAGGACATCCTCTGAGCTTGTCTTCCAAGGGCCCTGTCATGATGGCAGCTGGACCCCCTGCCTCCATCTGAGCTCATCTGGGTCTGTAAGTGCTATTCTTTCCCAAGGAACACAAGAACCAGGGAAGTGAGGCTGGTTTGTTTTTTCCTTTGAGACAGGGTCATGCCAAATTGCCCAGGCTGGGCTTTAATTTGCGATCTTCAATCTTCAGGCTCAGAGAATGCCAGGATGGCTGGTGTGCACTACCGTGGCCGGCGGGGGACAACCTTTTCAAAAAAATCAGCAGTAGATATTTTCTGGCATGTGCCGCAAGTCCCTGATAAACATTGTGAAACAACTGGAGAGGGGAAATCGCTAAGAGGGGGCGGGCTGGGGAGGGCCAGAGTGGAGCCGCACGGGGGCTGTGCCTGTGATTTCGCTGTGGGGTCGGCAGACGTGGGTGAGAACTTGCATGTGCACCCTGGCCCCTCTGGCCCAAGGCCACGAGCAGCACATCCCAGGATGCCCATCAGAGGCCTTTTAAAGGCCACCTGGCTTTTAAATTTTTATTTTATTTTATTTTTTTCTTGTTTCAGAACTTTTGTTTGTTTATTTATTTATTTTTATGGCCTGCTCAGCCTGCCCTGAAGGCAGGGCTGGTGCAGCATGTGGTGCTGGGGATCGAACCGCGGTCCCTGCAGCCACCCAAGCTTTACTAAGCAGGCGCTTTAGAGCGCTGAGCCATCCTGCTGGGCCGTGGCTTTTTTAAAATATGTTTTTGGTACAAGGTCTCACTAGGTAGCTCACACTTGGAGTGATCCTCCTGTTTTTGGCCCCCCAGCACTGGGATTACAGTTGTGCACCACCGTGCCTGACTTGGCGGTTATCTCAGAGTGCCCAGGAGCCAGGCCAGCATGGCATGTGGTGCTGGGGATCCAACTCTAGCCCCTGCGCTTGCCTAAGCGGGCACTTAGTCCACTGAGCTATCTTGCTGGGCCTTGCTACCTGGCTTGTTAAAAGGCTTGGGTTGGCGGGGCATGGTGGCACATGCCTGTGATTCCGGCACTCTGGAGGCTGAGACAGGAAGGTCGCCATGACTTCTAGGCCAGCTTGAGCTCCATAGCAAGACCCTGTCTCAAACATACAAAACAAAACACATCAGTTCAACACAGCGAGGGAGTGGTAGGACACCGAGGTGACCTGCAGCTCGGTTCTTGTGGGGTTCTTGTTCTCCCTCAGAGTGCAGAGCCCCCAGCCTGTCCCAGGAGAGGAGCTTCCTGCTTCGGCGGAGCGGTCAGGGGAGGGTGGCACCTCCTGGGCAGGATGCCCTCTGCTCACACCAGACCTAAGACAGCAGCTTAGGGCCTGAGAGAAGAGCGCAATGCCCCCTTCTTACCCTCCACAGGCTACGGGCAGGCTGCTGGGTGGGGCAGCAGCCACCTAGGGTGAGGAGGCAGGAAGGACGGGCCATTCTGAGGCGCAGTACCAAGCCACTGTCCTGGCAGAGGGCCTCAGCGCACAACCCGGTGGGCAAGTCATCCATCTCGAGGTCGCACTGGGTGACACAGCACCTACAGGGGGCACCCCACTTGCTGTGCTTCGGTCTCCTGAGGGCCTCACCCCCCACAAGTCTGTCTAGTTGCGCAGTCCTCTGCTTGGAGACAGGGTTTCACCACGCTGCCCAGGCTAACACTGGGCTCCCAGCGCTCCTGCTGCTTCAGCCTCCTGAGTGCTGGGATTGCAGTTATGCGCCATGATGCTGGAAGCTGTTCAGGAGAGGAGCACTGAGCTCCTCAGGGCTTGTCTCCTTAACATGGAGGGTCGCAGTCGGACAGGTCAAGCTGTGGATCGGGGGCAAAGCCGTGAGGAAGACAGCCCTCCACGCCTGGAGGATTGAGCCCCCGATTCCGCCTGGCTCACCGCCTGCAGGTAGGAGCGGGAGATTTGTCCTTGTCACCAGGTGCACACCCGACTCTCCGATTTCAAAACACTCGGAAAGAAGACATTTCATTAAACTAGGCATAGTGGCGCACACCCGAGGGCGCCTGCACTTGGGAGGCTGAGGCGGAAGGACGGCCAGAGCTGGAGGCCAGCCTGGGCTATACAGTAAGACTCTCTCTTAGAACACAAACCTGCGGAGGAAACCAGCTTTAAGTCATCGTCAGAGTTTTCCGTCTCATCTGATAAGCAGCGCTGCACACCTCAAGACCCAGGGAAATGGCCGCGTCTCTGCTTGGCGCAGGGGGGGAGGGGCCTGAGTGTAGGAACGCCCCTGGGTGGAACAGCGGCAGAGGAGCTGGAAACGGGTTCCCGTGGGTCTCAGGGACACCCTTTCCCCAGCTCCTGATAGAGAGCAGCCTGACACCACAGCCTGGCCGGGAAAGGCGGGGATGGGTGTGCTGGTGCCGGGCTTTGGGTCGGGCTTTGGAGACGCTGCGGCTGGGCTCAGGAACCGGGGATCTGGGCTTCTGTGACCCACCTCAAGGGCAAAAGGGACCGAAGAAAGAAGGGCCGGGAGAGGTTAGAAGGAGCTGGAGCCTGAAGGCCAGCCAGGGACGTTCAGGTCAAAACCTTCAGTTCGCCGGGCGTGGTGGCGCACGCCTGTAATCCCAGCACTTGGGAGGCTGAGGCAGGAGGATCGGTGTGAGTTCGATACCAGCCTGGGTTACAAAAGTGAGCTCAAGGCCAGCCTGAATTGCATAGTGAGACCCTGTCTCAAAAAGACAAAAAAAAAAAAAAAAAAAAAAACCTTCAGTTCACCAAGTACTCTTATTTTTATTATTTTTTTTAATTTTATTTTCTTGTTTCAGAACTTTCGTTTGTTTGTTTATTTATTTTTATGGCTGGCTCAGCCTGCCCTGAGGGCAGGGCTGGCACAGCATGTGGTGCTGGGGATTGAACCGCGGTCCCTGCAGCCTCCTGCAGGCGCTTTAGACCACTGAGCCATCCTGCCAGGCCCCTCTTATTTTTATTAACTTGTTGATTGCGCTGGGGATTGAACCCCGGCCCCACAGCCTTTATGCTGAGTAATAATTGCCGCTCTTATTTATTTATTTATTTATTTATTTATTATTTTAATGTTTAAAATTTTGAGACAGGGTCTTATTAAGTTGCTATGCCCCCCCTCCCCCCCGCTGGGCTTTCCTTTGCCACCCTCCCGCCTCAGCCTCCTTGCACACGGGATGACCGGTGTGTGTTCGTTCACAGGGGCCTGCGGGTGGTGTGCTGCCGTGGGGGGTTGGTGGCTTTTAACCTGGGGATGGGGAGCGGGTACTGAGGGCAGAGCCCAGGGCGGGAACTTGGCGACTTGGCGGCGCGGGGCCAGCTCTGGGGCTGGGGCTTGAGTGAGACAGAGGCCCTGGCGCCGTCACAGCAGCGCCACCTGCAGGCAGGAACTGGAGCGGCCGGAGTCGCGCGTCCTCAGGTGACCGCGTCCAGGGCGCTAGCCGAAGCAGCTGGAGAAGCCCGGTGGGAAATAAAAAACGCCTTTCAAGGACTGGGCTGGTGCCTGTTTACTTATTTTCTTGCATCTGACTAAAAAACAAAAACAAACAAAAAACCAAAGCAACACAAGCCGCCCTCGTGCCCACAATGCAGGCGAGAGGCTCTTGAGGCTCGGTACCGAACCGGCTCCACAGCCAGGGCGGACGGACACTTCACAGCACGAAGCCAGGGCACTGGGACTCGGGATTGGGGACTGGGGATTCGGGAGGCGGAGGCGGAGGCGGAGGTGGAGGTCAGGAGTCCTCAGGGGTCTCACTCTGCAGCTCGGGCTGGCCTTGAGCTCCCTTTGCAGCCCAGGCTGGTCTCGAGCTTGCAGCGATCCTCCTGCCTGAGCCTCCTGAGTGCTGGGATGACACCGGCCCAAGGAGACGTAGGCTCTGGAAGGTTTTAGTAACAAAGGCCGCTGTCCTCAATTTTCCTGGTGAGGTTCCTCTTTGCATCAGCCTCAGGGGACAGTAAAGGCTGTGTTCAAACTGCAACAGTTCAAAGGCCATGGGGGCGCACGCGCGCGTGCTCGCCTATGATCCCGACTTCGGGGGGGGGGGGCCGAGGCAGAAGGATCATCAGGAGCTTGAGGCCGGCCTGAGCGCCAAAAGACAGAACAAACAAACTTTGCCAGTTCGCTAGAGGCCCGATCCAGTCGCCTTCTGGAGGCTTAGAGCCCAGGATGCCAACCTGTGAATGTGGGGGCCCACCTGAGCCCCTAGCACCATCCTTGGAGGCCCCCCAGGCCCTGAGCTGGCTTTCTCTGTGCTGAGTGTGTCCATGGGGTCCCCCTCCTCCTCCGCTCCAAGGGCTGCCTCGCTTGAGACCCAGGGCACCCAGGCGGGGTTGGGGGTGGGGGTGGGGCAGAGGCTCCAGGTTTTGATCTGCGTAGACCTTGCCCTGGGCGTCTTCCATCCAGGTTAGCGACCAACCCAGACGTGTTCAGAGCTGAGTGTCCTGCACACGGCCCCAGAAGCTTGAGTTCTCTACCTCAGACCGTGTTTCCCGCCAGATGTAGTTCAAGGAACGACACAGCAACTGCCGGGTCTGAAGGGCAGGCCCTGGGTCGGGGGCTAGGCCCAACGGCCTGCTGCACTGCACTGAGCTGCAGTCTGACCAGGCTGAGGGCTCTGCCCGCCAGGCATGGCTGGGCCTCATGCAAATGAGAGCAAACGGGTGCTCGGCTTTGAGAATGGAACTGCGGTCCGGAGCTACTGCTTGTGCTGGAGTTATTATCAACACTTTATTGATGTCATGAAAGAAACATTTGAAATAGGCCAGATCTGAGCACAGAGGCCTGGCTCGAGGATACAGTGTCTTTTCTTTTCTTTCTTTCCTTCCTTCCTTCTTTCCTTCTTTGTGTCTTTTTGAGACAGGGTCTGGCTATGCAGTTCAGGCTGGCCTTGAGCTCACTTTGTAGCCCAGCCTAGCCTTGAACTCACAGTGATCCTCCTGCCTCAGCCTCCCAACTGCTGGGTTCACAGGCAGAGAAGGATGCTAAGTTTTGATCATGTTAATCCAGTGCACTCTGGAAAACTACCACTGGAGCGAACCTGGGTGGAGAGCCGGCTTCATCTGTGCCCAAAAACGCTGCCCCCAGGGTAGATCTGCAGCTCTGTGGGCAAAAGAAAGAGGGAGAAACCGAGCAGGCTGGCCTCTGGGTGTCAGCACCACCCCTGGCACTCAGAATGGGCCAGAGACCCTGAGAAGTCCACCCTGCCTGCCACATAGCGTCTGAGGTGGCACCGGCCTCCCAAAGGGGATTTGACTTCCAGTGGTCAAAGGAGGATGTGAGGGTGAAAAACTGGGGGTTTTCTGACTTGCCTAAGACCCCAAGGGTGACAAATAGCACAGCCCCTGGGTGCGAGGTGGTCCCAGCACCTGTGTGTTCCCTGGGCCCAGATCAGGTGTGTGCCTTGGAGACTTGCATGGAGGTGGGGATTGGGCTGAACCCGGGGCGGGAGGATCTTCGAGGCAGTGATGAGAGGGCTTCCATGTGGCTGACTGGCCTTGCTCTGCAGGGTCAGGCAGGGGGAGAGAGTGAGGACTCGGGAAGAGAAAGAGATGGGGAGAGAGAGAGACAGAGACAGAGACAGAGACAGAGAGAGACAGAGACCGAGAGACAAGAGAGAGAGGGAGATAGAGACAGAGGCAGAAAGACAGAGACAGAGGTGGAGAGACAGAGAGAGGGAGATAGAGACAGAGAGACAGAGAGAGGGAGACAGAGACAGAGAGACAGAGAGAGACAGAGACAGAGAGACAAGAGAGAGGGGGAGATAGAGACAGAGACAGAGAGAGAGAGGGCGTGTGCCCAGTCCGGGCAACAGCTTCCTCTCCCCTGGCCTCCTCGCCTGTCCTTTTCCCTTCCCCATAGCGTCCTATATAGGACACTGAGAACGGCTACTTCTTTTTATTTTTTTATTTTTTTGTCTTTTTGAGACAGGGTCTCGCTATGCAATTGAGGCTGGCCTTGAGCTAACTTTTGTAGCCCAGGCTGGTCTCGAACTCGCACCAATCCTCCTGCCTCAGCCTCCCGAGTGCTGGGATTACAGGCGTGCGCCACCACGCCCAGCTAAGAATGGCTACTTCTGAGAGAGAAAAACCCATGCAAGAAAAGGGTCGGAAAATCCGAGGGCGCAGCATGGCCAGGGCGGGACCGTCACCCCCAGTGACGGCGTGCGTGTTCGTGTGCGTTGGCGTGTGTGCGCACCCTGCGTGATCACCCCTGTCTGCCAGCGCACCCTGCCACCCGTGAACCCAGGAACCGGAGGGGGTGGATCTCCCCACCGAGGGAGCCTCTGCTCTGCTCTGGTCGGTGTGGCTTTGGGGTGCGGCTCTGCTCTCTGCTCCCTGCCCCCATGCCTCCCCCTCTGCTTCTCCTCTGAGCTGGGCGGGTGCTGTGCCCAGGATGCGGACCTTCCCTCGTGGGCGGGAGTTTCCTGACCCTGGAGGGACAGCAGGAAAGGCTCCGTGCCGGTGACAGGCAGGAGACGGACAAGGACTGTGGGCACTGCCACCCACACGCACAGTCGATCCACACAGGGGTGGACGTGGTCCCCTGTGCAGAGGCGGCGGCCTCCTAAATGTCCTCCTCATTAGGACAGCAAGCGTGGGTGGTAGTGGTAGATTCCCTGCCTTCACTTTGACAACTCACAGCTGGGCCGCGCTGCCCTGAGCCCGGAGGACTCAGAGTCCAGAGAGACCCGCATGTGCAGGCTGCTGCCATGCTGCAGGGGCTGAGCCCACGGGCTCTGACTCTCTCTCTGTCTCTGTGTGTGTCTCTGTCTCTCTGTCTCCGTCTCTCCCTCCCTATCTCTCTCTCCCTCCCCATCTCTCTATCTCTCTTCCATTCTGTCTCTCCCTCTGTCTCTCTCTCTCTCCTTGAGACAGTCTCACTGTGTAGTTCAGGCTGGCCTTGAACTCACATTAGGCCCAAGGCTGGCCTCAGTCCCATAGGAACCCTCCTGCTTCAGCTTCCCGAGGCCTAGGATAATGGCCATATGCCCCCCACCCAACTCCAAGAACAGTTTTCAGTTCTTTCATTTTGAAAATGGCACAGTGGCAGCTGAGACACCCCTATGACCCCAGCACCCGGGAGGCTGTGGGTACTGAGCAGAATCGCAGTCCAGAGCGTGACGGAGGGGCAGGGCTGGTGCGAGGGTCTCCCTCAGGCTGCAGATATGCAGATGGGGAGTGAATGGTGGGCAGAGACAGAAAACACCGAAGCAGGAAGTTCCAGGGCCACAGCGGCACCTCTGTCAGATTCTCACTGTCTTGAGGTCAGAATTGTCCCCGACTGATGAGCTGTGGTGCAGAGAAGAGCCAGCGTGAGGTCCTGGAGATGAGCGTGCACGTGGCAGCGTCTGCCGTGGCCACCCTGGCTGACGTGGTGGCGGTGCTGCGGTCTCCGTGTCCGTCCCCGCCACTGTCTGCGTGCGGTCTGCCTAAGCTCTCTGCAGCCGCCCCATCTCTGCTGCGTGCAGCAAGGGATCACTTGACCTTCGACCTTGTCTATCCATGTATTTACTTACTCATGTTCCTATTTTAGGGAGGGGTCTACAGGGTGTTCAGGCTCTCACCACTGTAGTGACCGCGTCTTCACAGCCTCGCAAGGGCTGGGGTTCCAGGTGCGCACCACCACGGCCCGTCTCCATTGCCTTATTTATAAATCACCTGTCTAGCCCATCCAAACAGCCCATTAAATATAGAAATGAATCTCAGCTACCTTGTCTGTATCATTTGCCACTCATTTATTGTCTATGTGTCTAGTACCTAACATCTATTATTTTCTAAAATTTGCCATTTTTATTTATTATTATTATTATTTTTTTTATTATTATTATGGCTGGCCCAGCCTGCTCTGGGCGCAGCATGTGGTGCTGGGGATTGAACTGCAGTCCCTGTGGTTGCCTAAGCTTGCCTAAGCAGGCGCTTTAGACAGCTGACCCATCTCGCCGGCCCCTAACA
The DNA here is from genome assembly GCA_004027025.1 of Myocastor coypus. Lineage (NCBI taxonomy): Eukaryota > Metazoa > Chordata > Mammalia > Rodentia > Myocastoridae > Myocastor > Myocastor coypus. The sequence continues at coordinate 2,335 of PVJA010032426.1, read as the reverse complement.
TCTATTATTAGCTATATGATAGCTTCATCACCCATCCATTATATATGTATATATATCCGTCTGTCTGTCTGTCTGTCTGTCTGTCTGTCTGTCTGTCTGTGTCTGAGATGAGCTCTTTCCAAACTGACCAGCAGGAAGAAGTGAAGACGCAGAATGCTTGTGACGCGGCCCGAGTTCTGCCCCGCCCCCCCAGTGGCCTTTGTGAGTGCCCCATCTTCTAGACTCTGTTATTCTAGTTCATTCTTCACGGAGGTGAAAGCGGAGTGGCGGTACTCCGGAGGCGGAGGCGGAGGCGTTATCTGCCAGGACAACTCCCCGGCTGTGGAGCCAGAGCCCCCCCACAAGGCTGGCGGCCGCGTGGCCTCTCCGTGCTGTCCTCGCCAGGCCCTCGGGCTGCGCTCTGTGTCACACCGTCCCCTGCTCGCACCCTGTGCAGCCCCCAGCTGTACTCTTGAGCTATGCAGAGCTCTCACCTCTGGCTCCTTGTGGATCTGCCTTGGGAACCCAGGAGTTAGGCATGCACGAGCCCCTCGGGCCAGTGGCAGCTGGGACTGTGGCCTGCCGTGCCGTGCTCACCGTGTGTGTGACTGTGGCTCCGGTGGGAGCCAGAGATGTCTCCCAACATCCCACCCTTGCTCAGCACCCCCCAGCCCTCCTTTTCTATTCTTTCTTTTTTTTTTTTTTCAAGAACAAAAAACAGTTTTATCGCTTTTACATGGCCAAGAACAGATAAATGTAAAAGAAAGAAAAAAAAAAAAAAAGCAAAATATGTACTCCCTGGGAAAGATCAGCCTGTTAGTATGGGAGGAGGGAAAGATGAGGAGCCAAGGAGAGCCACCTTCCTGGAGGAGCCTGCTGCCCCTGGCCCACTTTCCTACATCTGTGCTTAAGAATTAGTACTTTCAGTGCATAAAAACAATGCTGAAAAATACATGTCAAAATTTTTAAACAAAGTTCCACTTGTTCCAAGTAGGTTAAGAGGTAGTAAACTCTTCTTCCCACTCTAGGCTTCCGCTATCCCAAGGACAATTGAGCACCAAAGTATTAATGTCTCAAATAAATATCCTGAAAAATAGCACCTGCTCATAATGTATAGGTCATATCTAACCAACCACATAATTTAATTTGTTTTAAATTTTTATTTATTTTTTTTTCTTGTTTCAGAACCTTTGTTTGTTTATTGACTCATTTTTATGGCTGGCTCAGCCTGCCCCAGGGCAGGGCTGGCGCAGCATGTGGTGCCGGGGATCGAACCGTGGTCCCTGAAGCCGCCCAAGCTTTCCCAAGCAGGTGCTTTAGACCACTGAGCCATCCCGCCGGGCCCAACCACATAATTTAATACCAAGCAATTTATTAGAAATCTGTTCCACAGAGAGATAATTTTTTTCTTTTTTTGTCCTTTTGAGACAGGGTCTTGCTATGCAGTTGAGGCTGGCCTTAAGCTCACTTTTGTAGCCCAGGCTGGTCTCGAACTCACACCGATCCTCCTGCCTCAGCCTCCCGAGTGCTGGGATTACAGGCGTGAGCCACCACGCGATAATTTTTTAAAATTTTTTATTTATTTTTTCTTGTTTCAGAACCTTTGTTTATTTATTGTCTCATTTTTATGGCTGGCTCAGCCTGCCCCAGGGCAGGGCTGGCGCAGCATGTGGTGCCGGGGATCGAACTGCGGTCCCTGAAGCCGCCCAAGCTTTTCCAAGCAGGCACTTTAGACCACTGAGCCATCCCGCCGGGCCCTGGCACATGGACTTTCTCCTCTCTCTTTTTCCTTTTGGTTTTTTCAGGGTCTGTTTCCTCACTTCCTTCAGAACCACTAGAAGCTGAATCACCTGATTGGGAAATGTGACTTTCTGCTCCTAAGAACAAAACTGACTTTCTGAGGGACTTTTTTCTGGATTTTTTCTTGCGCTTATGCGGCTGTTTGCTTTTCTTGGTACTAGAAGCACCAGTTTCTTCTGAGAACTCACTTGAGGAATCTGCTGTTACATCTGTAGCTTTTCTTTTGCTTTTTTTTTTTTTTTTTTTTTTTTTTTTTTTTTTTTTTTTTTTTTTTTTTTTTTTTTTTTTTTTTTTTTTTTTTTTTTTTTTTTTTTTTTTTTTTTTTGTGTGCGATCTTTTCTTCTGCTTCTTTTTATGAGATTTCTCTGACTACTTGTGTTTGTGGGGTTCATGGGTGGATGATTTTATCTGAGATGCTTTCTTGCCATTGCTCAGACCCTGCTGATTGCTGTCTGTTTCAGATTCTTCAGGGCACAACTCCTTATAACCACTGTGACCCCATCTGTCTGGCATGTTCGCTTCATAATCATGTAACTTCTTTTTTTTTTTTTTTTTT
>PVJA010032425.1:0-24140 GCA_004027025.1 Myocastor coypus | reverse complement strand
TTTTTTTTTTTTTCTTTCCTTCTTTTTTCTATGCAACATCAATAGGGAGGTGGGTCATGCCCACACACTGCACTGTATAGAATGATTGTGAGGACAATATGCAATATGTCAACTTTCAAAGAAAAGAAGGGGGGGGGAAGTAATGTGGATTTAGAAAGGTTAATGTTTAATTGTTTGATCAATCTTATATACCTATATGTATTAATCTAAACTGATCTGATGATGAAAATATGTAATATAACCATTGTTAAATTTAAACAATAAAAAAATTGAAAAAAAATAAAAAAAATGAACCCAAATACTGAGGTCTTAGTTTAGGGAAAGAAAAACTCATACAGTAATATCTTTTGTCCTAAAAACATAGTAACATCCTTCAATGATACAAACAGCTCTTTATCAAAAGGTAAAAGTTTGCATTTGCCATTCTTTTGCACAATTAATGTGCTTTTTGCTGTTGTAGCCATGTTGATAATTTGTCAAACCACGGATGGGATTACCTAGCTCATGTGCCCAGAGAGGCTCTGTGTGCCACAGCAGCAAGCATGCCACAGGTTTGCCACTATTGTACTAGGCAATACCACTTCTTACTTTTATGTTAAAGATTATCTTTGCTTAATGTTTTAACTTTGGAAAAAATGACTCTCCACATAGGGAAAATGGTCATCATACACCAGAGCTGGTTAAATGACTATAAACTTACCTAAACTTACACATTTTTAAGAGTGAAAGGTGATACTATTAATAATTAAACCAGGACACAAGGTATAAACTGGGATGGTCCTGAGTAAACCAGGATGTACAACTACCCTACCCTTAACTAAAACATTTACTTCAGCTCATAGCCCAATATTCCACCCGGGAAGCCCAGGGAAAGTTTATGTGATGGTGGTGGTTGAAGAGTTATAAGGTAAAATAAAAACCAACATAAAATTTGAAAGCAGTGTACCTGCAGTGCAGGTATTGCCAGTGGCATAAATCTCATTCTGTAGGATCGTGCAGTATTGCTACAGTAGACTTCTTTTCCAATCTATACACATGAAAAACACTTTCCTGTATTTAAATTTTGAATAAAATGACCTGACAAAAATCTGGGACCTACTAGAGACAAATTCAGAAATAAAAGGTCTGTCCTCTTGTTTTTTTTTTTTTTTTTGTCTTTTTGAGACAGGGTCTCGCTATGCAGTTGAGGCTGGTCCTGAGCTCACTTTTGTAGCCCAGGCTGGTCTCGAACTCGCATCAATCCTCCTGCCTCAGCCTCCCGAGTGCTGGGATTACAGGCGTGAGCCACCACGCCCGGCTCATTGTCTGTCCTCTTTTTAAACAAAAAAGTCAGTAGCCTCAAACTACTCCTCTGAGGCCAATTGGCATATAGTCTATTTCTTTTCCAAGGTTTTTCTACCAACTTTAAGCAAGCCAATTTAGTTGAAATATATGTATTTCATATATAATGACACAGTACTTCAAGAGGCTTTTCTAGGAAAGGGAGCTATAACAACACAAACTTTTAAGTTGTATTTTTAGGACCTTTTCTTACCCTAAATCCCTTAGGTTTAAATTATACCAATTATACCAATAAATTACAGCAATTATACCAATAAATAGAATTTACCAAAAAAATTCAACGAAGTATTTTCTAATCACAAACTGACAAATGCCATTGTTAAGAATTTAGAAACAACTGGGGCCAGAGAGATAGTTCCATGGCACAAGTGTAAGGTTGTGAGTTCAAATGCCAGTCCTGACCAAAAAAAAAAAAAAAATTTAGAAACAATTATATTTTTCTTTGGTTGCAAATTCATAAAATACATTTAAGCTATGGTTGATTTTGTTGTGTAATGGAATAGATTCAGTATTTTTGCTACAATATTATCTAAACAAATATATGGTAGGACTTGAGGCTCCTAATGAGAACTGTTCAACTGTATGCTAATTGTGACAGAGCCAAAACTTTAAAAGCACTTGTTTGGTAAAACAAGTCCTCCCCTTCATCCCCATATAGGCATGTTAGAAAACTGTTTTCATAACAAGTGATTTTTGTAACTTTCAGTCTGTATGGGGTATTAAGATACCCTATAACTAACAGAAGAAGAAATATTAAATGTCATGTTGAAATTACTACAAGTTCTCACAATTTAAATGTTAGAGGGGAAAAGTCAATCAAATGAAAGCTTATCTTTGCTAAAAGTAGGTCAAGGAGCAATTCTTGATTTTTCAAAAAAAAAGCTAGAATTACAGTATGAATTTCTTTGGAGTCTGGCTGCAGAGATAAATGAAAAAAAATCACGAATACTTGTGTTTGGCTAGATTTGTATCAACTCAGTATAAGGTAGTGCTGGCATTATTTAGTGTACATCCTATATTCTATTTTGTTTTGTGTCACTGTTTAAAAAGTGTTGGTCTCCACTTGTCAAAATGACTTGCCATCCCACATATAGGATGTAACCTACAGTTTAGAAAAAACAAAACAAACAAACAAACAATAACCATCATTTTAATGGGAATTTGCAGCTACCAATAACAGAATTAACACTTGGGTGGGGGGGATGTTCTTAGCAGTAGTGGGGATTGAACTGAAAATGTAAACAATGCTAGCTTGCCCTGAGCTACATCTCCAGCTCTTTTATATTAATTTTGAGACAGCATCTTCTTATTCAAGCCCATACTGGCTTTGAATTTGTGATTATCTGGCCTCAGCTTTCTAAGTAGCTGGGATTCAGATGTGTACCACCATCCCCAGCAAACAATAATTTTTTAAATAAATAAAATGTATTAACTAAGAAGACATTTATCATACCATTTCAAAAATGGAAACTGCAATAGAAAAATAATAAAAGGGAGATTTAGGGCTTACAATTTGAAAATTACTGAACTACAAGCACTTCAGTCACATTTGAAAGCAGAGGAAGTTATAAAGTGAAGCTGTTACACTTTGTAAATACTTCCTCAGTTAAACCGGTTTACCCAAGTGTAACTTTTTTTTTTAAAAGTACACATTGATTTTATGAACCAGAAAAAACATAATACCTCCAGTTCTTAAGCTTAGAATGTAACTAGCTCAAATCCAAGTTAATGACAACAAAAGGTGGTTGGTAAATGGGTAGACAAGGATAATGGATAGTAGCAGAAAACATTAAGAAAAAAATAAAGTATGGTGGAACATTTTAGGGAAGTAGAAATGTCCCACAAAATGTTTGCTATCTTGATCATGCTGATAGTTACATTTTGAAAATATAAAACATCTATTTAAAATGAGTATTTTGTTTTATCTAAACCCTCCTAATTTAAACAAACAAACAAAAAAAATCCTCTTAATTTAACCAAAAAAAAAAAAAAAATTTTTTTTGTGTGCGTGTCTTTTTGAGACAGGGTCTCACTATGCAGTTGAGGCTGGCCTTGAGCTCACTTTTGTAGCCCAGGCTGGTCTTGAACTTGCACCGATCCTCCTGCCTCAGCCTCCCGATTGCTGGGATTACAGACATGCACCACCACACCTGGCTAAACAAATTTTTTTTAAAAAATGCTTTAAAAGTCAATTTAAAAGAAAATATTGAGACTGGGGAGGTAACCCAGTGGATAAGCGCTTGCCTGGCAAGCATAACATCCTAAGTTCAATCTCCAGTACCACCAAATAAATAAATAAATAAATAAATAAATAAATAAAAGAAAATATTAAGTAAATGATATAGGTTGTACACTTATGAAAAAATTCACAAAAATATAATGTGAATAACTGCTTCTTGAAAAATACAGATTTTGGACTAGGGTAGAGTATTTACCTGCTTTCCAAGGACCTAGGCTTATTTTATTTTATTTTATTTGGGACCTAGGTTTAATACCAAAAGCCCCTCACCCCAATCAATCAATAATAATTCAAAACGGAAATACACAGGCTGGAGGAATATAGCTCAGTAGTATGGTGCCTGTTTTGCATGCTCAAGGTCCTGTATTCAATACCTAGACCACTCAAAAAAAGTGCATACTACTGTAGTTTCAAAAAATATTTTTTTGAAGGGTAAGAACATTCACATTTGAGGTAGGAGGCTCTAGAGCCACTGAATGAAGATAAACTAAGAAGATAGCTGTTCCTGCTGGACAGAGACTCTGGTGTAATAAATAATAGTTTGTACCATAATTAAATGTGATTTTATAAATTCTTCAAGTGGCAGGAAAAAACAAAACAAAAACAAACAAACAAAAAACAGAAAAAATATTTTGTAGGTAGGGGAGATAGCTCAGCAGCGTAAGCACCTGCCTGCAAGCACAAGGTCCCAAGTTTGATTGCTGGTACCACACACACACACACACACACACACACACACAAAATAATGAAGAAACAAAAAGTACTAACATCAAATATTAAAACTCAGTCACAGATAGCAACATGTGGAGGGAGGAAAAGCACAACCAGATCACTTTTGAGATACATGTCAGAGATGCTAGAACTCCAAGTCTAAATTTCATAAGAAAATATTCCTTTGGCTCACTGCTTCTAGAATCCATTCACTTAGACAAGTCATAAGTGCCTCCAAATAACTGCATAGAAGAAAATACATGTCAGCTTTATTTCCTAAAATCTTTCTTGCTTAACTACAGTCACAAGAGAAACATGTCATACTAACTAGATATAGTAACCCTTTCATTGAGACTTAACTTCTTTGAAGTATTCCTATGTATCGCATGTCAGGTGATCAAATCGAGCTATTATTCTTTATCTGGCATACGCAAGGCATAAGCTTTCATTCCCAGTACCATGAAAAAAAAAGGATACATTTTTTGTCAATATCATTACTTCCAAAAATTGCAGTGTGATTATATAGTATTAATCCTATAGCATCCCCTGTGTTTTTGTTTGTTCATTTTGTCATGGTACCAGGAACTGACCCAGGGTGTGTTCCCAGTCTTTTATTTTGAGACTAGGTCTTGTTCATTTGCTCAGGTTAGGTTTGAGCTTGTTATTTTCCTGTGTCTGCCTTCAATAGTGCTGGTTACAGGCATATACTACCATGTTCAGCTGGCAGACATCCTAAAATCATGGAGATGAATTCTGATGGGGTGGGATCCTGAAGCCTGTGTATATCTTTAGACCTTTAGAATTGAACTATGTGAAACTGCCAATATACACTGTTCATAATGTAAAGAGCCAGAAACTTCAAAATGAAGGCTTAATTTGGCTGTTTTTGTCTTTATGTAATAGGAAACTATTACATGAAAAGCTTACTTCTTGCCAGATGTGGTAGTGCATACCTGTAATTTCAGCACACTGGGAGGCTGAGGCAAGAAAATTATAAATTTGAGACAGTCCTAGGCAACCTAGAAATTTAAGGAGACAGTGCCACAAAAATTAAAAACAAAACAAAACAAAACAAAACAAAAAAAAAACACTTTTTTTAAAGGGTTAGGGATATATATCAATGAGATGACCTTGGGTTAAATCTCTAGTACCACAAAAAGAAAAAGAAATTAGTTCACTCCTGTATCTTTGTCACTTGTAACTTAGAATGTTTTTTTCACAGAAATAATGTCCATAGATAGCTCTCAAATACTCTCTATAAAATGCCTTAATACTTAACATGTGTAGCAGAGCAAAAACAAAAAGACAATATCTACTGCAATAATTCCAGTAAATTCTGCTTAAAGACAATGAATTTAATTTCAGCTAAAAAAAAAAAAAACTGTAAAACATATTTTTCAGTATTTTCTGTGACTAGAAGCACTGGTTCTTCTTTACATCTAATTTAAATTTAAAGGATGAAATGGAATTCTTATCTCAACTTACAGAATACCAACAGTGAGGCAAATTGTAAAAGAAAAATCTGCATTTATAACTAAAGCTCTAGGAAAAGCATAATTCTTAACTAAATATTCCATCTAAAAAATATCTTCCATAAAATCATTCCTGGCTACTCCCTATATCCCCAGCTTATTTTTCAGTTCCTATGCTTTTTACCCCCTAAATAAGCATCTGTCTAAAAATTTATGTCCCTTACTAGAAATAACCACATCTTATTCAACTTCTATACTCGTCAGCACTGAGATTTGACCCACTGAGGATTTGCAAGTAACAATATGTAAATCAAAATAGGCTTCTGATGGGGGTAAGGGGTTGGGGCTGGGGGTAAAAGGGCTCTGTGCCAGACAGCTTGCCTAGCATCAATGAAACCCTAAGTTCAATCCTTGGCCCTGATAAATTCTCTGCTCTATGTGGAGACCAACAACACTAAAGTGAAGCAACTCCTACTTATAATGCAATGCACACCCCTTAAAATCTGGGGTTATAACAGAACACACATAGGAGTAGGGATCATCAATAGCTCTGCTGATTACCCTGCAATGGTGAACAGAACAATAATCACCATTTTAGGAGTGGGCTCCTTGTACTATGGTTAAATCCCATCAGTGTGCTCTGACACCTAGCTTTAGGTAATCATTTACTGCCACAGCCACCAAGTATCTGTATGTAAAACCATCCTATGACAGCATAGGAGAGATAAACTTTAAATGAAAACCTAAAATACAGCTTATCATCTCTGCACAGAAGTCTTCCCTCTATCCAAGAGTGAGCTTCACAAAGGCAAATGGAGAAATTCATCACTGCAAGCTTGCCTAAAAGGGTTCTCTTCTCATAGTTTTTAAAGAGTTAGAATAGAAATTCTGGCAGCCCTTATCAGTAAGTCATGACCAGGGATGTTCTATTCATTCTGCTCCTCGTTCTCCTTAAAATCTCCTAGGAAAACATGAAAATGACAAATGACTTTCCAAATCAGGCAGAAAGAGAGAAAAAGAAAGAGAGGGACAGAGGGACGGACAGACAGACCAACTGACAAACCAACCATATGACCAGCAAGCCAGCCATTCAAGATGAGAACAAGAACTAAAATGAGCTGGGTTGCAATTACTTAGATAAAAGCAGGGTTCAAGTTGCCTCTTTCTGAGATAGGTTATAAGAAGTAAACACAAATGCTGTACTATTCTGTAGAACTTTCTTTGGTAATGGAAGCACTCTATAATACGCTACCTATTATGGTAGCCACAAGCCACACATGGCTGTTAAACACCTAATTAGTTATAGTAATGTGGTTAGTGTAATTTAGAAAATAAAACTTATACCTTATTTAATCTATGTTCAAGCTGGTAACTCCAGGTTCTATAAGTTAGTGATTTTCAACTTGAGGCAATTCTTCCTATCCCCTAGGGTACAGCTGTCTCCACCTGGAGTCATTTCTTGTCACAACTGAAGGAAAAGGGTAATACTAGCATCTAGCTCAGTGGTTCTCAACCTGTGGGTCTCGACCCCAGCGGGGGTTCAACGACCAAAGCACAGGGGTTGCCTAAAGCCATTCCGAATCATAACTGTAGCAAAATTACAGTTTTGAAGTAGTCACCAAAATTATTTTTGGTTTGGGATCACCACAACATGAGGAACTGTATTGAGGGGTCACGGCATTAGAAAGGTTGAGAACCGCTGTTCTAGCTGATGGGCAGTTGCGTGCTGCTAAACATGCTGCAATGTACACGCTATTGCCCTACAACAGAAAATTAGCCCAAAATGTCAAGAATACTGATATTGAAAAACTCTGCTCCATACATGCTCAAGGATAGAATTAAACATGAAACAAATTGCAGTACATCTTATCTAAACATAACACACAAGAAAAAGGATTTTTTAAGCAACAAGAAAAAAGGTTTAAATCAGCAAATTTTTACTAGAAAGCACAGGTGTATATGTGTTGGATAATTTATTAAGAACATCATCATTATCACACTAATTACTTTCCCTATGGCATTTTAAAATTTACTTATATCAATTTATTCAAATTGATATAAGTAAACTCTGTGAGATTTGCCTACAGGCCCCCATCCTTTTCCTCCAATCCTAGTTTGAATTCCCTGCCCTTCCAATTAACCTATCTAGTGTCAAACACAAGAGAATTGATATTATTGTGAAAGAATAGCAAATCACAATAAAAGTGACTCTGTCATTGCACATTTACATATTAACTTAAAAAAACAAGACAGTACAGAGTTACATTTAGACCAAAGGAAATGCTGGGAGCGATTCTATTACATGGTAGCATATACCATCTTAAAAGTGAAAGATCTTATTTCAAATTTTAGAGGATAAATATCAAATAACACTGTGGTTACTGCAGCTTTATTAATTATGCATAGCAAGTTTAAATTCACAACTGCTCAAGTAGTTTTCAAATGTATATCAGCAATGTACAATTCAACTCAGAATAGCCCATTCCTCAAAGAAACTAGGACACAATGTTTTACTTTGACTCAAACTATTTTTTAAGAACATAAGGTCATCAAAATTCAACTGATGACAATGTTTTCTTCTGCCCACAGTTTCTCCATTACTTCAATGGAATACAGAGGTAAAACACAATTCTAGTCATAAAACATTTATATCAGATTTTCATGTTGGTCTAAGGTAGTAATTTCCAGCCTGTATGTTTTCAATTCCTAAAAGTAGCTGCTGTTTTGTGAATGCTCCAACCTTGAATACCCTGGATTTGCAGTACCTGTAAGAATCTTTTAGGGAGTTTAAGAACTTTACTCATCAGTTAACATTTAGGAAGCAATCACTATAATCTACTAATCGAATATCAGAAAACTAATATTTACAATGAGATTCCAACCAATTTGGTTTTGCAGATTTGCCTGTAAAGAGTTACTGGAGGAAAGACCACCTACTTAGGTTTCTAGTTAAATGACATATACACCCCTCTACATACATATGAAACTAGAAACACAGAAGAGGTATTTTTTAGCAACATGTTGTATTCAACTACTGGTGTTACACATAGGATCCTGACCAGGTTTCTCATGTCATGACATTTTTGAGCCAGATGTGTAGGTGGCTGTCCTGTGCAATAGATGCTGTTATAGCAGCATCTCTGGCCTCTTCCTATCAGTTACGAGCAGCAACTCTGCTGCTCTGAATTTAAGTTACCTCCAGATGTTGCTAAATATCCCGACAAACAAAACTGCTCCATGGTCATGGACTACTCATTTCAAATGAAACTAAAAGTACCAAAAGGGTGGGCACTGTGCTAATCAGAAGACTCGTGAAAACATACTTTTTCTTTTCCTGTCTTCCACCCAGAATATACCATTACCATCGTCCGCTCATGAGATTTAGCTCAACTTTCCAGTGTCAAGTAAGCAAAAGTACAGCAGCTGCTACTTTGAAAAAAACCAAAATGTTATTTCTACCAGGCCAAAATTAAGACGAATCTTAAACAGTACCACTATTCCTGAACTCCACGTGTAGGAAAAACAGGGTCTGCATAAACTTGGACAAGTAGAATCCCAAACAGAGAGAGATGAGAGGGCTTAAAAAGATCACAGTTCGGACACAGAATGCAGGAATCCATGAAGAAACCCACGTACCCATTCTCATTTATAAGCCCTAAATCGGGGACATTTAGAACTCATTTCATTTTTGTCAGCAGTGGGTCAAGTACACCATGCTAGTAAGGCGTGGATTTGGGGGCTGATGTCAAGGTCTCTCTTAATCTCCAGAAAGGGTAAGTCAAGAACGTATGTAACAGCTTCAATCCCTAAAATTTAATTCACACTCTACATAGAACTCACCATTTTCAGGATCTCAGAGGTTCCTGCCCTGTGTTGGCAAGTTACAGCATCAGAATCACGTGGGGGAACCTGTTAAACATGCAGGAACAAGTCCCCCCCCCCCCGTACCCATCACAAAAAGGATGAAAAATCTGTATCTTTACAAAGGGCTCCAGATGATTCCTATGCATGCCCAAGTCGGAAAACCACTGTTTTAGTAATTGCTCATGTGGAAACCGCAGAAAACATCTACAATTTTCCAACTCTTCCCGAAATAACTGGGGAGGGGCTGGGGCTACAGCTCAGCGGTACTGCGCCTGTCTGGCAACTGCGAGGTCCTGAGTTCGAATACCAGTAATAAATACATAATAACTGGGGATTCTTTCCAGGGCTCCTGTCATGTGAAAGGGCCCGGCTGCTCACGGAACCTCCTCAGAGCCCAAGGGCGGTCCCAAAAGAAACCGGCCCAGCGTCTCTCAGCCCCTAGAACCCTAGAGGCTACCAGGCCTCCTCCGGCGGTTTGTTACCCCCGACCGCCTCTCCGGATCACAATGGCAGCTTGAGAAGGAACAACTGCCCTCGAGGCCGGTGCCGGATTGCAGCTCCGTCCCCTACCCGCCCTACAGACCTTCTCCAGTGACGCCTCCATGGCTGAAGCGGTCAGCGGAGCGCGGCGGTAGCCCAGCGCTACTTCCGCCTCCCGCGCCAGACAGCTGTTTCCACGCTGGCAGCGCTGACGTCCCGCAGCCCGCGGGGCGGAGAGGAGGCGGAGCTGTGGGTTTAGGTGGTTTAGGAGGCGAGGCCAGGCGAGGCCAGGCGAGCCGAGGCAAGGCGGGCCGAGGGGAAGCCAGGGGAGGCGAGGCCAGGCGAGCCGAGGCGGGCCGAGGCAGGCCTCTTCTGGGTGGGCGGGGACCTCCAGGCTTCCGTACTTGGCCGTCCTAATATGCCCAGGTGAGAGGGAAGAAGCTAGATGGTGGAACTGTTCCAAGCTCACTTTTTCAAGACGCCTGCCGGAATCACTGACGTATAGATACAAAACTCACAAGTTATCATTCATGGAGTGAAAGGCTGGAAACACTAGTAATATATCTGCACTTTCGGACCCCAGCTTCCAGTTCCTCCTCCTGCCAGCTCCTCTGAGGCATGGAACAGGCCATTTACCTCAGAGGGGTGGCGCGAACAAGCGCCGGAGCGCCTGCGCGCTTGCTTAGGATTGACTCCCCGCAGTCTGTTCCACGATTTGGGGGTTTGGGATCCAAAGTGGCTGCTGTTTTCAGAAGGTAAAGTGCTTGTCTTGAATTTCAAGGAAAACTGGATGGGAACGGTTTTGAGACAGCTGATCCAGCTTCCGCCTTCATGTCAAAACGATGACTTGTCAGACAAGGGATAATTAGCATAATGCGTTGCTGTTGCTCTTCTGTTTTGAAGGCCAGCAGCCTTTTGAAGGCCAGCAGTCGTTACCCGCTACTCGCCGTGCAGGAGGTGGCAGAATTCATACCTGGCTGCCCGTACGGCTGCTCCTACTCCTGCTATCTGATTTAAGGGGAGAATTTTTCCTCTGGATTAAATCCAGGCCCTACATCCTACTCCTCACTCCCCTTTCAGACACAGCCTCGATAGATTATCCAGCCTGGCTCGAATTAGGGATCCCCCTGCCTCAGCCTCCCACGCCTGGCTTGATTTAATGTTTCCAACAAATGAGAGGCCATCATTTGTTCAGGATATTCCCCTGTTTGAAATGAAAAATACTGAAATAGATTACCAAGGGCGCAGTAATAAAATAGAAGACAGATGATCTTACAGCCAGAAAACATCCTTTTTGCCTGTGTTATATAAATCACTTCTGAAACTGACTAGTACAGTTTTTAACATAATAATTATATATTTTAACATATCCACCTTGTATTTTGGTAATTTTTTTAACAAAAGAAACTTTTGCTTGTTTGGAAACTAGAAATTAGTGATTCCTCAAAAAGTTCTACAAACGAAATCAGTTTACATCTTCCAGTAACTGCAAGTTGTTCCTGACTTAAAGCAAAACTAGTGTTAAGAAATTAAGAAATTTTTCAAACATCTTTTTTTAAAAGAGCTGAAAGATTGGTACAATAAACAATCATTTCCTACCACTTACCTTCTACAATTAACATTTTCTTATATCTGTATTATCCTGTGTGTATCCAAGTACCTATCCATCAATATATGTTTTCATACATCTCATCCCTGATCACCATAAGTGTGAGTCACATCACAAAATAGGTTCTACAAAACAAATACTGGACAGATAAGAGTTTACTGTTTTAATGTTAGTCTTCAGGGAGCAAAGAATATAGCTGAGTGGCAGAATATTTGTCTAGCCTGCTTAAGGCCTTTTGTTCCACCCCAAGCACCACAGCTAACAAAAATTATTTGGCTTGTGAATGAACAGATAGGAATGCTCATTAATTATACAATATTCTTTGCTCTAGTCCTGCAATAAGCACTAAATAAGACTCAAGAATAAAAGGCACCGATTGTGGAGAAGTTTAATTTTCACTGACGTGGTTTGTATATGACATTAACAGAACTTTCTTGATTAATAGGCAAATTATTTTTCCCTTTGGATACATTTACATGATTTCGCTCTGATCTAAATAGTAGTTACAACATTGTAAATGCAGCTGGTTGTCTTTGCCTTTTAAAACCAACCTCTCTATATATGTATGTGTATATATATATATGTATATATATATGTGTGTGTGTGTATATATATGTATACACATATTTACTAATTACTATACCAATGCAAAAATGATAAATTCCCAAAAAAGCAACATGAACAGAAATCTAGGTGTAATCATTACATTTATAAAATATGTAGGTGAAGGCTTTTTTTATTTTATTATTTTTTTTTTGTGGGACCAGGGTTCGAACTCATGACCTTGCACTTGCCCAGCAGGCACTTGTGCCTCGGAGCTATCTCCCCAGTCCCCTGTAGGTGAAGGCTTTTTACAAATCAGGATTAGATGATAAAGAAAAAAAAGTCAATATTCTTTGTCTATTTTTTGTGTTTATATTTCTGTCTATACTTTTTGCATTCATTTCTTATAAATTAGGAATTTTGAGTATATTGCCTAGGAGAAATAGATTTCAATAATTTTTTTATATCACTACCAATTGGAGAGAAGCCAGCAATCCTTAATAGCAATTTAAGTGTACTATCTTGCTTAGTGACACAGATATTCACTAAAAGGCTCTGTAGAGGGAAAAACAGTAAAAACCTCTCTTTTTGTTAAGATAGTATAAAAAGGTGGCACAAAAGAAATGAAATATTATGACACCCTATTTTCCCTGCACCTTATGAAAGAAATCCCCTTAAACAGCCTATAAACCTTTCACAGACTCTCCCAAACACCATCACCCTCAAGAATACTAGCCACTTTCTGACCTTCACCCTCAAGAATACTAGCCACTTTCTGACCTTTATGGTAATCTTCCTTCTGTTGTCTTTGCAGTTTTATCACCCAAACATGAAACTGCAAACACTAGATTTAGATCTACCTTTTTGAAAGGTTTTTTGTTTGTTTTTTAGTTCTAGGGATTCAAACTCCGGCCTTCACACTGAGCTACATTCCAAGTCCCTATTTATATTTAAAAAAAAATAGGGCCACACTGGATAGCTCAGCAGATTAAAGCTCCTGTTTAGGCTTATGCTGGGACTGGGGTTTGGTCACCCATGTGAAGTGCCAGCCCCACCCCTGGGAGCACACTGAGACGGAGATTGAGACTGGGCATGGTGGTGCATGCCTGTAATCCCAGCGCTTGGGAGGCTGAAAACAGGAGAATTACAATTACAATTGGACTACAAGTCCAATCTGTGTAGTGAGACCCTATAGACCCTATACTAAATACATTTTAAAAAATAAAATAAATTAACATTTAATGCAATATTATGTTCTATCTAATACATCTCATTCAGATTTTGGCATTTGTTCCAGTAACATCTTTTATAAATAGGAAAAGAAAATATCATGTGTTCTGGAACAATTACTCTTTAGACTTAAAGGTGTAAAAATTGGATTATGGTTTTTGTGGTTGATAGCATAGCCTGCTGGTAAGAGCTCAGATTGCAGGTACAAGTAGAGAGAGAGCTAGGCTTTTTTTTTTTTTTTTTAAGATCTGGTTTGTTCGCTCTTTTTTGTTTGTTTGTTTAGGTTTTTGTTTTTGCTTTCATAAGGTAGGATCTTGCTTTCTACCTCAGGCTGACCTTAACTTGCAATGGTCCTCCTGCTTCAGCCTCCCAAGTGCTGGAATTACTGTATGGTACACCACTATACAGGCTAAATCTGAGGTTTTAAAGCTGTGTAAGTAAAAGCTGTTTGGACAAATTACTTAGCCTTTTGGTGTTCTACTTTCCTTCTGTAAAATAGTGATCATGTCTATGGACAGTGTTTTTAATGCTTGTTAAAATTAAACCTTTTTGTGATTCTTACCTCAAAAGGAGACCAACAAACAGAACTTTCGTGGACCTAGTTCACGTCCCCTTCCAGTGAATACTGAAGTCTCAGTTTTCCCACACTATCCCCTCATTTCAGTCTCACTTCAGCCACACTGAAATGAATATCACTAAAATG
Organism: Myocastor coypus; assembly: GCA_004027025.1. Taxonomy (NCBI): domain Eukaryota; kingdom Metazoa; phylum Chordata; class Mammalia; order Rodentia; family Myocastoridae; genus Myocastor; species Myocastor coypus. Next base: position 9,948 of record PVJA010032425.1, on the reverse strand, counting down.
TTCTCCATCTACCTAACCTGACTCCTCAAAGTACTTAGTCCAGATGACAGCTTCCATTTTGAAGCCATGGCTTTCCTTGCTCTACAATAACAAACTTTACTGGGTGTTCTCTGTTACCAGCTTCATAATTTCTTTTGGGGTTCCTTCTTCCTCTACCCAACATTTAATTGTTGGATTTCCCTAGCACTCAGAGAGTGAGACTTTTTTCTTACTCTATAAGGTCTCCTCCTCTATTACTTCAATAAACATCGTGCTGCTGTATTTCACACTGAGAGCCATTTTATCAACAAGTTGTAAAGTCAGCTCAGTGGGTCATGACTAGAAGTTTTTTAAAAGTGTAGTATGATGGGAAACATCATTGTACCACATGACAGAAGTTAACTAGGAAACAATCCAAATTTCAATCAACAGGTTCCTACAATGTAACAGAATAGAATACTATGCAGCAATATAAACAACAAACTACAGGTACAAAAAAAAAACAAAAAAACAAACCAGGTTTGGGAGAAGATTTTTATGTGTGATGTTATAAATATTTTATTCAGGCCTTGCTTACCATATTTTAAGCTTTCTAGTCTCTTATAAATATTAAATTACAGGTGTGCGCCACCACGCCCTGCTTTTAGCTATTTGAAAACATACCATCATTCTTAGCTCTTAGGTCTCTACATAAGCAATAGTGAGCTAGATTTGGTCTCTAGGCCATAGTTTGCTGCTCCTTGCCATAGATCAATCTCAAAGACATTATAATAGTGAAAGAAGCTAGTCTCATGCTGTATATATACTGCACATGTATATATACTGCACGCGAATTTTAGAAATTGATATATATGGATTTCTAAAAAATACAAGCTATGATGCTGACCTAGAGGGATACTGACTGATAAAGGTGCTAGCACATTTCTGAGGAGATAAAATGCTGTGTATTTTGATAGTGGCAGTTAACACAAGTTTATGTATTTGTCAAAACTTACTGAATTGCATGTAATATGGATGTATTTTACTGTAGCTACATCAATAAAGTTGATTTTTAAAATTATAGTGCATCATATGTAGTAAGGGTAATTATTACTTCTGACACTTCTGTTCCATCTGTATAAATAGAAGTGCAGTAATTATGTTGAGCTCATGCTTTTTACCTTAAACTAGGCATTTCTCTCAAATACCTTGTCCTTTTAAAGGACACACATCACCACCTATCCAGATCTTGGCATCTTCCTCTCACATTCCCCTTCCTGAACTCTTCTAATCAGTATTGCCCCTTCTACCTCCTAAATCTCTCTCAGAGCTATCCACATCTTCATGCTTGTGACCAGTTACCTTGGCTGCTGCCTTGTCTAGGCAGTCTCTGTAACCAAACCATTATCATAGAAGTAGCAGCATCTGAAATCACATCCTCTGCTTCAAAGCCTTAAGCTATTCATCCTTTACATAGACCACAAATGTGGTATGGCCTCTCTACTTCTGTCCTTTGCTGTTGCTTTCCCTTTTTCAGGATAGCAAGAAAGACTAGCTGTTTTCTTTGATGGGATGGGTCTTACTGCATCTAAATTAGACAGAAATGACTATCTAGTTGGAGAGAGATTGGGCCCTCAAGGAATTCTGCACACAAAATAAAGACATCAGAACTGTGCCAAGAGGTGAATCTGATGAGAACCACCCCTCAGGACGGAAAAGCAATAACAACCCCGCATATTTCTCTGCAGACAAATAGCAATTTGAGATTATACTATAATTCATATCACCTGATCCATGGGTCCAGATAGGCATGAAATACATAGGTGAGTGACCGGAACATCTGGACTTATACTCCTTCCTCTTTCTAAGAATTTCTTTGATCCTTTCCTGTACCCTTGCTATGGGGCTTATTTCCCTATTAGCTAAATATTAGATCAATATTAACTAAATAGTTATGGTTGTGATCCTATAGATCCTATAGATCCATGTTGCACCCCTATTGTGATTTTTCTATGCAAAGTCTCTGAGACAGAGGACCTCAGTGGAGGTCCATTCAGGAGCACTCCTGGAAATCCACAAGCTATTCTTCTCCTTATATTTCCTTATATCCTTCTTTGCCTCACAGCTTCATTCCTTGATGTTATGAAGAATAACATCATAATGAACTCAGCCCATTTGATGTCTTAACAGGTTGTCAGTTATTTTTTTCTTATATTATTCTTTTCCTTTTGTATAACTTGTAGAAGTTTTTAAGCTTCATTTTCTTTGGGGAACGTAAGTGTTTACAGGCCCCTGTATATTTCCTTCAGTGTATTTACCACAATTTTGAGTAATTCATTGCTTGTCTCACTTTATAAAAATGTCACTTCTATAGAAGGGAAGAGGTCTGTGTGGGGGCATTGTAGCTCCAAAGTAATCTGAGGGCATGTAAGGTCCTCGACTTGCTATCTAGAACAAGCACAGAGAAGGTCAAGCTTCTGTAACCATGACTGGGCATTTGATAACCACAAGTGTGCATATAAGAATGTAAATAGGTGATAATGGCATATGTCAGAAATAAACATTACAGACACAGCTGCTCTTTCTTGCTGCTGCCTGCCTTATGTACTGATGTCTGTCCCACATACATTCTTTTCCCTAGGAATCTTACCTGCTCAAATATTACTTCAGGTCCCTAGCCTCAACAATTGGCATAGTTGGCAGGATGAGGTGTCTCCTCAGCAGCTATGGAAACAGCATTGGATTGCAAGAAAGAACCCCAGGAGAGTGCCAGGATGCACCCTCTTGCCAGTCTTGCCCTGGCTATCCACTGACTTGTAGTCCTTCTAGAATCCAGGGAAGTTCTGGAAGCCTTAGAAATAATAGACAAATCCCTCCTTGCCACTGTGAGTCAGCAGGATGGGTGGCTTTGCTTTTCTTCACCCTTTTCTACCGCATAGAGCAAAAAGTAGAAGTCCTTAACCAGTAAGTAGATCAGCTTCAGTGGATTAGTGACCTGGAGCAATGGCTGGTGTCTTAGTTACTTTTTTACTCATTGCTGGGACAAATACCTGACACTCAAAATAAAGGAAGGAAAGGTTTATTAGCTCACAGTTACTGGAGGTTTCAGTTCATATTCACCCGGCTCCAAGGCTGAGTGGCACATGGCAGAGAGCAGCAGTTCATGGAGGTGGAACAGCAGCAATATGGCAACAGAGGCAACCAACCAAAGGAGCAGAGAGCAACAGCTCAAGTTTGTCTCTCTGTCTCTTTTTATATTCCATTGAGGCTCTCCACCTCAGCCTTCACCTTAGGCTACACCCATAATCCCAGAAGTACTTAGACCCATAATCCCATCAGTACTAAAACCCATAATCCTAGCGATCATGGATCAAGTCTCAAACTCTAGAAGTCCCCGCCCCGTGACTCATGAGGCTTTAGGGGGACAACTAGACATAAACCATAACAGCTGGCTTCTGTGCATGTCATGTTGAGAGGCACAGACAGTACAGCCTTTGAAGAATCTCCCAAAGTTTAAGTCCTCACCTCTACAGAGGGATTCCCAGAAGGGTGCCCTGCTTTTACACACAAGACCTGCTATTCCCCCAAAAAGTAGAGGTAGAGGAACACCTATCCCAAGGAGAAGGGCCAGGAGGACTGCATACTTCTACCTGGCACAAAAATTGCACAGCCTACACAGCCACAGAGTTGTGAGAGCTGGCAAAACAACTGAAGCGAAGGGTGGGTGAGACAATGTCCACATGGCTGCTGTGGCTGTGGGATGATGGGACTGATAACATGGAGTTAAACCCACAGGAGATATCCCAAATAGCTGATATAGCCAACACCTCCTCCAGGGTATGAGTTGTGCAGAATGTGTGGAGAACAGTCAGTCCCTGCAGATAGGAAACAGACTTTGATAAATGAGTTAGTGGCAGCAGGTTGCCTGCTTTGAATAAATTCAGGTGACTTGCTGGAGCAAGTCACGAAATGGGCAACCTACCTAGACTTAGTCTCTGCTGAGCACAGTGGGCATATGCCAAATGAGATTTGCTATGAAATACGATAGTCCTGATGAGAAACTGCTTATGGCACACATGAAGGACACAGTCTTGGCTGGCATGTTCAGGGCAATGGCAACCATTCTAACTTCCTTCACAGAGCACCTAATCCATGATGCTATGGATACTTTAACCTGGCTGGGAGATGTAGAAGTAGAACACCAAGATAAGGTGAAACCTACACACACCACTGGCATGCGCTGTGCCGGCAAATAGCAAAAAGCAGGTGGCCCCTGGGTGTGCTGAGCCAACCTCCCTCTCACCCTTGCCACAGACAAGCAGCAGGGCCACTAAAGGTCAGCGAGTACCAAATTTGAACAGAACTGCTTACTGTCTTAGTTACTTTTCTTTCATTTCTAGGTCAAAATACACAACACAAAATTAAGGAAAGTAAGGTTCATTTAGCTCACAGTTTGTGGAGGTTTCAGTCCATAATCAGCTGGCTCCTTGACAGAACAGAACATGGCAGAGTGCGGCTGTGCATGACAGTAGAAAGCAGCAAAACAGCAAAAGAGAAAAGGCAAGAGCAGCAGTGGTGAGGCAGCAAACAAGCCTCTCTCCCTTATATTGCATCCACAGGTGTTAACACTCACACCCATAAATCCCAGCATTGGATCATGAATTATTCACTAACTCTAGAAGCCTGCTCCTATGACTACATGAGGCTTTAGGGGAACAACCTAGATACAAACCATAATGCTATCTGCTGGTTTAGCCACAAAGATGAGAGCCCTTGGGATTACACGTGTGAGCCACCACGCCCAGCTTAGATAGAAGATCTTTATATGAAAATTTATTAGTTAAAATCTTTTTGAAATTTGCGAGTTGTCTTTTCACTCTGCTGATAATTTTTTTTGACATGAAAAACTTCTCAGCCAGAGGAGTCCCAGTTGTTGATTCTTTCACGTATTACATGTGGATTTTGATCTATGTCCATGAACTCTTTGCCTACCCCGAGGTCTTCGAAATTTCCTCCAGCTTTCTCCTTTAGAAGAGTTAATGTTTCTCTTATAATATTTAGATCTGGTGTAACCATTTTGGTAAGCAGTGTGGAGATTCCTTAAAAAACTAGAACTGGAAGTCCCATTCAATCCACCTATCCCACCACTGGGAATTTTCCTAAAAAAACTGAAAACATCATATCATAGTGATATCTGTGCACCTATGTTCATAGCAGTACAATTTGTGATAGCCAAGTCTTAGAAAAACCAAAATGCCCATCATCTGAATAATGGTTGAAAAAGATGTGGTATTTTCATAAAATGGAATATTACTCGGCTATAAGGAATGATAAACTATAAGACTTCATATATAAGTGAATTTATCTTGAACATACAAGTGGGATAAACCAGACCTACATATGCAAATATTGTATAGTCTCCCTAGTGTAAGGACTCAGAAGATAGATAGATAGATAGATAGATAGATAGATAGATAGACAGACAGACAGACAGACAGACAGACAGACAGACAGATAGATAGATAGATAGATAGATAGATAGATAAAGTAGACAGATAGATAGATAAATTCTGGGTGGTACCAGAAATCTAACTCAGGACGTTGCATTTTCTTCATCTTCAATCCTTATAGATTTTTTTAGAAAAGTGACTTAAATACAAAATGCATTTGGAAAAGTTTAAAAAAATAAGATTTATTAAAAATGTTAATGTTTAATTATTTAACCAATCTTACATACCTATATTTATTAATCTAAACAGGGGCTGGGGAGATAGCTCTGTGGCACAAGTGCCTGCCTGGTGAGTGCAAGGTTGTGTGTTTGAACCCTGGTCCTGCCAAAGGAAAAAAATAAGAAAGTCCTCTAAACTTGGGCTAGGATGTAGCTCAGAGGCACAGTGCCTTCAGGGCAAGCACAAGATCCTGAGTTTAATTCCTGGTACCAAAAACATATGTGTGTGTATTAATCTAAACAGGTTTGATGATAAAAATATCTAATAGAACCATTGTTAAATTTTTGTTCTTGTTCTGAAATTCTGTGCTATATGTACTCTTGCTTGTTACTGTTTTTCTATCTTTGTTTCTGCTATCTTTACTCTTTAAAATAAAATTTAAAAAAATAAAAAAAATTATGAAATCTCCAGTAACTGTGAGCTAAATAAACCTTTCCCTCTCTAAGCTTGCATGTTGGGTACTTGTACCAGCAATGAGAGAAAAGTAACTAAGACAGCATTCTAAGTCAAGGGGTAAGATGATTTTAACTACAATCCTATTACAGGATGAACATGTGACCTGTATCCTCCCCGAAGGGAGAGATCTGCATATAATAGTTTCTCTTTCTGTCCTATCCTTCTAACCAGGACGATTCATGCTAAAAGTATTATCTCATGGACACACATGTTTGTCAATATACACCAGCAGTCACATTGTTGAGTGTGTAATGAACATCCAATCAATGAAGCTGAGGGCCTCCCATGGAGAACTGTACTGGCATTCCTATTCAATTGGACTGACTATAACTGAGACAAAACTGGGCCAGCTCTACCTGGGATCAGTGACTCCAGGCCATTGAAATGCTGAGCCAAAAGAGAATGACTAATCCACAGAGACTGAAGCCTGTTATGTACAATCGCTGGGGGCAGATGAAGGAAACTCCAATGACATTGCTCGATATAGCCCTCCTTTGTCCTTAGCAGATGAATGTGCCGGTGAGAAACTGAACTGTGGGGTGGATGCCCCTTACCCTATATAACCATACATTGCTGATACTAACACAAACAAATGGGGGGACAGATATAAGCTCATTGGTACAGTGCCCAATGTTTGCCTACCACTATGGAACCCTTATGGGTCTATGACAATATGTGGTAACCACCATACATACTTGCACATTAGACAGTATGTTTTACCTGGGGATTTCATTTGTCAAGGGCACTATCAGATTCACCTTTATAAATACATGCTATAGTCTGGACACGACCATAGGTGCCACCATACTAGACAGGTGGACTGAAGGTTTTATCCAATGCTCTTGACAATGCTAGTGGTAGGGGACTATAGATTTAGCCCTTCAGGTTGAAGCCCTTGCTCAACCTATGGCCCAGGCCCTGAATGTTACATGGCAGGCTCCCCTGCCTCAAGTTTCTACATAAAACATTTAGTGTTTTTTTTTTTTTTTTTGTCGTTTTACTTTCAATAACTTATGATAGGGAGAATATTTCCTTGAAAGAAATTTTTAAATATAACACAATTGCTATAAACATGCAATGTCAATTACAAGGAGCTCCTTTTTTTTGAAGCGCTAGATGAGATGCAAAATGCATGCAGTATTTTACCAGGAATGAAATATATGTGTGTGTGTGTGTGTGTGTGTGTGTGTGTGTGTGTGTGTATACACACACACACACAAATATATATATATATATATATATATATATATATATATATATATATATATATAAGCAGCACATTAAAAAGAACATCAATATTTCAAAATGGGGAAATACACAAGGTAATCAGTCCCCAACTGAAATGCTGAGCTCCCCTGTCCACTTATAATACAGAGATGTGACTGAGTAGAGCAGTAAAATTACTCTGGATAAGGCCAATAGCACTTATGCAAATTAAATGAGTACAAAATGGCTTTCCATTGCTGTCTGGGATGGAGGTTTATGGGTTCATGAAGCAAGCCAAGGGCACTCCCTGCAGACCTCAGCTGCTCCCATTCAGACCCGGTTGGGCACAGCACCTCACTTGCCTCTGTTTAGGTGGTCCTGCAGGTTCATACAGATACAGTAGACCTCAGGTTCTCCTCCCTCCTTGAACTTTACAACAAAGAGACTGATCCCAGTGTTGGGGCTAACAGCTGTGAGTTCCGATCTGTGCAGAGTGACTGGCAAGGAGCCTTTCAAGTTGGTCAGAAAGTAGACAAACAGGCTCCTCATGTAGGTGCCGTGACTCACTACCAGGATGCTGGCTGCCAGTCCTGGATGGCTGCAGACCTCTTCACACTCAGGACTACAGTTTTTTCCTAAAGGAACCACTTCTGCCAAAAAAGGTTCCAGACAGTTACCTGGGACTTCTGAGGTAAACAGTTCTTTCTGAATTGCTTCTTTTAGGTTTAGTTAACAAAAAAATTCTAAGAAATCTTTTCCAAGCATTTTTACCTCATCAGGCATCTCTCCTCTGGGAGGTGTGAACACTGGGCACTCCTTCCCCTCAGCCTTGGCCATGGCTCACTTGCTCAGCAGCTTGCTTTCATCAACCCCTACCTCCTTTCACGAAGTCTTGAATCATACATTATTGTCATTTTTGCAAAATTTGCTTTCCTCCAAAATTCCATGGATAGTTTGCCTAGTCCTGGTGAGTTCACTGGAAAACACATGTGTGAACAACACATTTTTCAAAAAGCTCCTGGCCACAGCTGCCTGTTTGAACCCAATCTCAGGAAGCGAAAGCGCCTCATCCATACCTTGTCCTTGAAGTACATTTTCCTTGTTAAGCCTTGTTTTTCCATGACAGACCATGGTAAGGGTGAGACGTCATCTTTGAGCAGCCTAGAAAGGCCAGGTAGCACTGGCCAGGGGAACACAGCACTGAGGCCAGCCTCCGGCCCTGAGACCACCTCACTGCTCCACTCATGGCAGGCTTTGGTATTGCTCATGAGGAAACATTTCAAATAAGAAATGTGGTTTGGCAAAACCTCATGGCTCTTAATTTGCTGACTATAGAGCAAGATTAGGTGTAAGATGCTATATTTTTATCCCTTACCAGCAGATGCAGCTGCAAGAAGCCTTGTAAGAAATGAATGTGTAGGCGTCCACCATCCAAGCTTTGCAGAAACTCCCTCAGCCTATGGTGGGAGTCCTTGATGCTGTGCTGTAGTGGCAGTGGGGTTGGTAGTGTTCTGTTGTCCTTGTTTTATTGTGGTCTTTGTGCACAGGGAATATCAGATGAATACTATATCTTAGTTACTGTGGACTAATCTTGCCTGCAATCTCCCAAATGAGTGGGCAGTGAAAGCTCGAATAAGTGAGATAAATGGTATGATTTTAGGGCTCCAAGAGGATTCTAACTCTTTCACAGGTATTTTCAAGGGTTTAGAACTAAAAACTGGGAAGCCTGTATTTCTTAGCTTTATATCCTCCATAGGCAGACAATAAAGAAAATGCAGGAATCTAGTCAGGACTTGGGTATTTTTTCTTTAATGACTTCTCCAAGCAATACATTATGTTAATTTAGAAGAGCTTTGTTGTCTCCAGGAAGGCCTTCGCCAGTGAGATGTCTGCAGTCTATCTAATTGAGGTTGGAGCCAGATGTTCTTATGTGTGGTCTTGTCTTGCCCTTTGAGGCATGGCTTTAGCCACCATTACAGGCCTAAGTGGGACCAGTGGGTCAGAGAGCTTCACTTACTATGAGTCTGTTTGACAGGTAGGATGTGGGGGATGCTGTTGGCTTGAAAGCTAGGGTCCTCTAAAGACTTGTAAGGACTTGAACCTACTGTCTAGTGTAGTTGTAAAATGGGACAAACTTATGTAACTTGGCATTAGTTAAACATTCATGCATGTATACAAGAATATAAATATGAAGATAATGTTATGCAATACAACAACCATTGTCAAATTTCTATTACTTTGTTAATTTTTGTATCATTTCTAATATTTTTTTTTACTATTTTATATTCTTTCTTTTTGTGGTGCTAAAAATTGAAGTTGATATTTTATTTTTTATTTTTTTTTCTTTAGAAAAATCCTTTTTTTTTTTTTTAATTTTTTTAAATTGTTTAAATTTAACACGGGTTATATTACATATTTTCATCAGCAGATCAGTTTAGATTAATACATATAGGTACATAAGATTGATCAAACAATTAAACATTAACCCTTTTAAATCAACATTACTTTTTTTTTTCTTTTCCCCTTTCTTTTTTTTGAAAGTTGACATATTGCATATTGTCCTCACAATCATTCTACAGAGTACAGTGTGTGGGCATGA
>PVJA010032424.1:0-24142 GCA_004027025.1 Myocastor coypus | reverse complement strand
AAAAAAAAAAAAAAAAAAAAAAAAAAAAAAAAAAAAAAAAAAAAAAAAAAAAAAAAAAAAAAAAAAAAAAAAAAAAAAAAAAAAAAAAAAAAAAAAAAAAAAAAAAAAAAAAAAAAAAAAAAAAAAAAAAAAAAAAAAAAAAGAAAGAAAAAAGCAATAATAAACCAATACTAATAAAATTGGAGGGTGTGCAGAATGGGAAAAATGAAAGAAATGGAATAAAAAAGAAGATGATAAAGCAGGGGGAAATAGATTTTAAAGTCCAATTATAGGACTGAGATATAGCTCAGTAGGTAAAAATAATAAACCAAGAAAAAGAAATCAAGAGGAAGGTGCATAGCAGGGAGAAAATGGAATCTGCCGTTTATCCCTAAAACTGGGGGGAGGATTAGTGTTTGTTGTTTTTTTGACTTTTTAAAGAACTATTAAAGTTATTGTTTTGTGAGCGTTCTCTTGCAAGACGTCTGTTACAGTTTTATAGAGGTTTTCTTAGCTATCTGGTAGCCTTTTAATGTCTTCCTATGGAGGAGTCAGTAAACCTCACCTCAGTCTCCCTCTCCACCTGTCACACAGCCCATGGGGAAGACTGTTCGGCCAGTGTGGGGGATGATGACGGATAAGTGCTATTCTGAAACCATGCAGGTGGGTAAGGGCTGGGGACACCTCTCTCCCTTGGGGGGAGGGGCTGTCCTTGGCCCTGGAGGCAGGCACAGCAAGGGCTCCACATCTGGAGAGGAATCCTAGTCACTTGTGGTTATGTCTTCTATCTGCCCCTGCAGACACACAGAGTCAAGAGTGAGCAGAAGCAAGCCTCTGGGGTAGGTGAAGCCTCCTCTGGAAGGCCCAGCCTCCCTCTCTTGCTCTCTTCCGCTGAGATTAAGTTCTGTGGGTCATGGTGCTTCAAGGGGGAGTCTCACCAACTTAGCCCAGCTCCAGGGAAAAGCAAAGGGCTGTAACTCACCCTGAGGGTGTGAGTAGCAGGGCTGCAGTGTCTTGAAGTCCTACTGCTCAGTTCTACCCTCTTGACCCTCCCTGCAGGCCGGAAGCCCCAGGACAACAGGAAGACAGAATGATTCTGTCCCCAAGGAGGACACTGACCTCTCATCTCAGGAGGAAGGACAGGTGAGGTCCACAGGGGAGGAAGCACTGACCCTGGTCTTATGGAGAAACTAGGAGTGTACAGGGCGGGGAGTGAGTGAGGCGCGGACGTGGTGTGGGGAGTGGAGGCCTAAACTTCACCCCAGGAGCCTGGAGGGCAGCTGGCCTGGTGTGAGCAAGGAGTGAGTCTAAATCCCAGCCTTTCTTGACTTCTCATGGAGGGCCTCAGTTTCCCTGTCTGCACAACACAGAACTGACCCCTTCTTCCTGCTGTGTCCCTCTTGTTCCATGACAGGAAAAGAAAAAGGACGATCAGGAAGTCACTGAATATCCACCGGGTAAGACTGCTGGCCCAACCCCGCTGCAGGGGTACTGCCCTCCCCCCTCACTGCAGACACCAGTGTCCCCTCCCAGCCCTGCTCCTGCAGTGAGAGGCACAAAACCCAAGTGCCTGGACCTCTTGAAGATGCTGCCTACGGCTCTGGCCTCCTCCCTGTGCTGGCAGGAACTCGGCTGCTTACCTAGCCAGCTGCACATAGGCCACTTAACCATCCCAGCATTCAGAGGGCGTCTGGGCCTGGGGGTAGGTCCCGTCCAGCGAGGGACCCACAGGCCTCACCTGTTTGTTTGCTTTAGGGGTTTCTGTGATGGAAAGCAAGGAGGAAAGGCTGTTGGGCTGGGCCCCCCAGCTCCTGAGAAAGTTCTGGCCCAGCTGGTTTTTAGCTTCTGACACCCCCAAGATGCAGAGCCATGAATGAGAAGGAATCTAATAAACTTTCAAGTTCTGCCTTTAGCCATTCGGTGCCTCCTTTCAAGGGCCCTGTAGCTCCTCCACAATGCTTCCTGCACATTCTCCTGCCCTGCTTCCTGTTGCACACTTGTCCCCATAGTGAACGCTCTGCACTGGCCAGGGCAGGCCCTGGCGACTCTCTGACTCATTACCAGGAGGAGGCAGACCACAGCTGGGCGTGCTGCAGCTGGGGAGCTTCCTGTCCCAAGGGCACTTATTAAAGTGGCTATGGAGACCCCACTGGGACACTGCAGGGTCTTCTGGGAGAAGTGGCCATGGTTACTGCTACTCTGACTGTCTGGAGTTCTCTGTCCCAGGCTGTTGCACGGACAGGGAACGCACAGTCCTTAGCCCCCTGGGGTGCTGTCTCCACGTCCGGTTCGGAACAGCCTCTGAAGGATGGGCACAGAGATGGGAGAAGCAGTGCCTGCCCTGCAGCAGACACACTCTAGGCCAGAAGGATCACAGGCCCAGAAGTCAGAGGAGGAAGACCGCTGCCGACAGCCACCTGTGCAAACTTCTCAGTGGCCAAAGGGGCAACAAGCAGCCCTGGGGGGAAGGGACGGCCCCAGGGCTGTCCAGTGCGACAGAGTCAGGATGAGGAGCAGGGTCTCTGTCTCTGCAGCCCAAGTCACCTACCTTGCCTTTGTATCCCTGCTGTCACATAGGTCCAGGGTTGGGCCCTTTCCCTAGGACTCCACAGCCTCGTCCCCAGCCCGGCCTGCAGCCCCCACGAGCGTCTTGCAACTGTAGCTGGGCATGAGAAGCAACTCTGCAGTGCAAGAGGCCTGGACAGCCAGGCAGGGAGAGCCACTGGCCTTCCAGTGCCACAGGGAGGCGGGGCAACAGCAGGCAGAGACATCTAAATGACACCCGGTGTGTGGAGGCAGATTTATTCACGTTGACAGCACTATTCAGGGTCATTCCTAGAATATCAGGCCCTGATCTCTGGTGGTCTAGGGCTTATATGGGATAAACAAGCAGGAAGTACAGAGGCAGCATGGCTTGCCAGTTGGGGACCAGTTTGTGCACTGTGCATCCCAGTGACCAGCTCTTTCTAAGACAAAGGAGAAACTGGAACTGGAACAGAAACTGTCACGTGGGCAACTAAGAAACCGCAGCATGGAGGTGAGGTGGGGGCTCTGCTACAGCGGCTCCCTCCCGGGATCCCTCTACGTTCTTTTCCCATGAAACTTCCGGCACCAGATGACCGAGTCTCAGGGTCAGTCCCGACACACTGTGCTGCGCCTTCCTGATTTCTCCATGTCTTCAGGGAGAAGTTTGGTTACAGATGTGCTGCCTGGCTGAGCACGGCTCCCACTGTGTCGTAGGAACCGCAGCTGCAGCTGGAACTGAGGCCAGGGCCTCCAGCTGGAGTCCTGCTGTCCCCCACCCACCTAGGCACCCCAAGCCTGCTGGGAGGCCATACCTTGGGGCCCAGTGGTTAGGTAATGGCAAGGAAACAAACTCTTCCAACAGTCCTGTGCAATGGACAGATCAGACCAAGAGCTGGGAATGACAGTGAGGCCTATTTTATACTGGTTATTTATTTATTTATTTATTTATGGTGCCAGGGATTGAACTCAGGACCTTATGCTTGCCAGGCAGGCACTTATGCTGCTGAGCTATCTCCCCAGCCCAAGACCTCTTTTATAGGTTTCAGCCCAAGAACAAACTGCTAAATTACAATGGCCCTGATTCGACATGGCTGACTCCCCCAGACAATAGCTTATCTTCCCAGAGACCACCTCCTGCTCCTTCCTCACCCTAGATACAATTTCCTTTCACTTTTCCCCTGCCACAGGGGAGCCCCAATCAGCTCCTTAGGTGTCACTGAATTCACCTCTCAAATTCTGCCCCGAGCAAGAGTGCCCAAAGTCTCAGTCTTCCACTGTCTCAGGTCAGAGGATCACCCACACCCCTCGGATTCTCTCCATCTCTTGAGAGTCAGTAAAGGTCTCTTATTTTTCCTGCCTCCTTACTACATCATCAAAAGACCCACCACTATTGTTTTAACTTTTTGATCTTGTAAGAATGAGGTGACAGGCCACCATGCTCCAACTGTGTGCAGATCCCTGATACTGAAGCCCAGTTCTCTGTCTCTCCTCGGAGCACTGAGAGTTCAGTCTGCTCTGGCCAGTGCCTAATCTTTGTCTTGTTTGCTCTGTAAAAAATATATCAGATTTTTTTTTCTAAGAAAAGCAAGTAAATTACAGGAGTAAATTTTTAACTGTCAGTGCTCCTTTTAGAGTTAGCAGAGCAGATTTCATTTTTAGTTCACTATTGCTTTTGCCCTTTGCCTTTTGTTTAAAAACTCTCGAAGGTAGCAGTCATGAAGTTGCAAATTTTAACCAGAAAAAAAGACCAGTATTACCTGTGTTTTTTTTTTCAGTAAAGAACAGAAGAAGCTGGGAGGACCTGTCCCTGGGGAAGCTGCTGAGGCCCTGCGCCAGGAGGGTGGGACTCACCAAAGGGCTCATTGTATGTCCAGGTTGCAGCTGGATGGGAACTGGGCCTTGGCGTCCCCTCTAGCGGTGATGTGCACACAGCTGATAGGGGGGTGGGGTCACCAGGGCACCAAAAGGTGCATGGTCGCTGGGCCGGGGCTGCCCCTCGGGCACCGAGAAGCTGAAGTGCTGCAGCAGGCAGGTGAAGAAGAGGAAGAGCTCCATGCGGGCCAGGGGCTCCCCAAGGCATGCGCGGCGGCCTGTGGATGGGGACACAGCTCAGTCAGCCTGGGCCTGCTCCTCCTCTCCTAGGGACCCTGAAAAGGGCACAGGAAGGGAGGTAGCTGACACGCACCTGCGGAGAACGGCATGAAGGCTTCCTGCTTCACAAAGCGTCCTTCAGCATCCAGGAAGTGGCCAGGGTGGAAGTGGAAGGGCTTCTCCCAGACGGTCTCATCCTTCAGCACGGAGGACAGGTTGGTGATGAGCGTGGTGCCCTGGCAGGAGATGCAGAGCAAGAAGACGGGGACTCAGAACCCTGCCACAAACCCGCCTGAGCACATACTACCTGGCTCAACCTGGACCCTTTCAATTAGCCATTGAAGCCTAGAAACTTCTCAGAACCCTCTCAGGTCCCACGGAAGGGCCTGGTGGTAGGCTCCCAGGGGTGCTCACATCGCCATGTCTTTGTGTGTGCTGCCTCAACACTGTGTGATTCATTTTAGTTTTTATTTCATCACTCCAGAGCCTCAGCGCGGACAGGGAGGCACTGTCTCTGCTCAGCATCGCACACAGTCAGCGTGGGCCCGGCGGCACCGATGGGACCCCCAGTTGGGTGGCCTTGGTACTCCTGGAAGTGGCCATGCTAGAAAAGGTGGGCCCCAGACCTACCTTGGGGATGAGGAAGCCTTGCACCTCCACATCACGGGAGGTCATGTGGGGAAAACCCAATGGAGCGATGTCTGCAAAGCGCTGCACCTCGTGAATCACAGCGTTGGTGAAGGGCATGCGGGCCTGGTCTGCCATCTCTGGGTGCCGCCCCTGCCCTATGACTTCATCGATCTCCTGCTGGACACGGGCTGCGCAGACACGCATGCGCACACTGGATCAGTCCTAGGGCTATGGTCTGACCCTTTCCATCCTTCTTTAAAGGGCTGTGACCAGGTGAGGAGGGTGTGACTCTCATGATCCCAGGAGCTTCCAAGGTCTCCATGAACTCAAGCTGGAGGCCCTAGGGCTCCTTTTCTGCCCTCATCCTCCCACCCAGCCCCAGCTGGGCTCACACTGCACATCCGGGTGCAGGATCATGAGCAGCAAGGCCCAGGCTAGCGTGGTCGAGGTGGTCACCATCCCTGCCGTGAACAGGTCAGCCACAACCAGGCGCAGGTTCTCATCACTGAAGCTGCTCCCAGGGTTCCCCTTGGCCTGGGCCAGGCAGAGAAGGTGGGCTCAGGAGGAAGAAGGAAGAAGGCCCTAACGGACCCCTGTTCTGCACCCCTCAGCCCAGATGCAGGGTCACTGTCAGGTGCTCAGTCCCCACCTTGCCTCACACCTCATGGGATCCCCAGGTTAGACCCCCAATCCCTTCCCTCACGGCTGCCCCTCACCTTCTCCACCTCAGTCAGGAAGGTGTCAGTCAGGTCTCGGGGTGGCTGTGTTGGGTCCCAGCTCATCCTGTGCTCGGCCAGCAGCTCATCCAGCAGATCCATGAAGGCCTTCTGCCCAGGGAAGACCTTGCCTGGCAGCCCTGGGATGCGCAGGAGCACGGGGATTGCATTCAGCACCTGTGACAGCAGA
This sequence comes from Myocastor coypus, assembly GCA_004027025.1. Lineage (NCBI taxonomy): Eukaryota > Metazoa > Chordata > Mammalia > Rodentia > Myocastoridae > Myocastor > Myocastor coypus. The sequence continues at coordinate 18,010 of PVJA010032424.1, read as the reverse complement.
GGAGGTCTAGTCTTTCCTGAGGTGAGTGCTCACTGGACCACCTCGGGTCCCAGCCTCCTCCGCGGCCAGCTCCCTCCCCAGTGCCAGCCTCCCCGCTTGCTCCTGGCTCAGGCGGGCTGCCGCATGAGCCATCTCACCACTGAGACCTCCTGAGCTTAGTGGCTCCCCACGTGAACAGGAGGTGCAGACTCTGCCTTCTCTCGGGAATCCAGACCCCAGGCCACCTCTCCCATGACGGTCGGCTGCCATTTGCCACCTCTAGCCCTTTCCTCCAGAATGCCCCTCTTCCCATCCATCCTGCATGCAAATCTTCCTCTGCCCCCTGCACCTGGGGCATGATGCCAGAATCTTCCTTCATGGTGTCCTCCAGCAGCCTTAGCAGCCTGTCCAGGCGCAGGTCCTCGTACTCGAAGCGACATGCGTAGATGAGGGAGGCAATCACGTTGCACGTGGCTTTGTTCAGGAGGTTGCTGGGGCTGAAGGGGTGCCCTGAGAATGGGGACGTGGGGCAGAGGGTGGCCAAGTCCCTGCCACAGTCTGTCTCCCCCCATCCCTTCCTCTGACTGTTCCTGTGTCCCTCACCCATCACCCACCATCCTGGGTGGCGAAAGCATCACAGAGGCAGGAGGCCTCCTGGGTCACCCACTGCTCCAGTGACTTCTTGCCCAGGCCGAAGTTGCGCAGGGTGGACACAGAGAAGCGCCGTAGCTCACGCCAGGTGGGCCCATAGTGTGCGAGGATCACTCCTGGGATGGGCGGGCACTGGGGCTTAAGACTTCTGCCCCCACCCTTCATACCCATCCTCCCCGCCCCCAGCCCAGGATCCCTTTTACCAATCTCTGCAGCCTGCTTTGGCTGGCTTTTCCCTGACCCCACTGTGTGTCCCCATCAGACCCTGGACAGCCTACGACTCTTTCCTCCTGGACCCATGACCCTCCCTGCCCCACTTCTCTCTCTGCCTCTACCTTCATTTACCCTGAGAGTGCTGCCTGGTGCCCAGGTGCTCATAGATGGGCATCGGCGGCCGGTCCGCAGTGTCCTCGCTGTGGTTTACCAGCGCCTCCCGCACGGCCACCAGCCCATTGAGCACAACCACTGGAGTCCAGACCAGCTGCAGACTGAACACGTCCCCAAAGCGGGCCCGAAGCTGTAGGCAAAGGGTCAGCGTGTTTGGACCCATGCAGAGCTGGTGGTCTTTGCATTATTTGAGGCTGGAGGAAGCGTGTAGCGAACCAGGTGCAAAGAAGAGACCTGGCCTGGCTTCAGGAGGGTCCTCTATGGGGGAGGAGCTCACTCTGGATCAGATGGGCCAGCTCTTCAAACTCATGTCCAGAAATTGGCATGGGGCCCATTGGACTTCTATTTCACAGATGAGGGAATTCTAGTTCACACGGTGAGCTGGCTTCGCGGCACTGACTGGCATCTTTGCACCTCTTTCAGCCTCAGTTCCCCCACAGAATGCTGCGCAGGACACCATTCTGCCCCTCATTCCTAAGACAGTTTCTCCAATGGCATCAACAGGGACTCGAGGCCTATGTAATTTCTGTTCTATCCAACTGGGTCCGGAACCTGCAGCTATATCTTGCCTTACCTTCTGGCCGTGTGCTCCTAGAAAGTAGTTCAACGTGTCCCTAGGCTTGAAGCATCCTCCTCAAAGGAGCCTTAGGCCTGGGGCTGCTTCTCGGGGTCCCTGTGTAGCCTGTGGCTTCCCCACCAGCCACTGCCAGCTTTGTTGTGCCTATGTCCCTGTCACCATTGCTGCTGTGTGACCTCAACTCCCTCACCTTTCGGCAGCAGTCCAGCATGTTCCGGAAGTCCAACTGCAGCAGGTTGCCCAGCCCAGGCACCGGCATAGGTCCTGGTGGGTAGCGAGCTGCCCAGTGTTGCCGCCGGTGTATCAGGTCCACCAGGAGCAGGAAGATGGCTACAGCCACGGCCACAGGCAACAGCGCATCCCCGGTCAGCAGCCCCATGAAGACCACTGGCTCCTTTGGAAACATGAAGGCTGGCACCGCTCCAGGGATCTATGGTCAAGAGGACACGCCCGTCATACCTGGCACAGCCCCTCTGCTCATGGAGGGTAGAGGGGAGGGGCAGCGCAGGGAGGATGCAGCAGCTGCTAGAGGCCTTGCTCTTCCTCTCGCCTAGGTGCTGACCCTAGGGCAGCGAGGGGGGTGGTGGTGAGAGATGGAGAGCTGTCTTGGTCTCTCCCTCATGCTCCACAGCCAGAAGCATGATGTGATGTGACCCTGCTGAGGGAGGACCTCCTGAGCAGCTCTCCTTGAAAGAAGAGTGACTTGTCTCCTCTTCGGCTGAGCCCGACCCTGTTTCCTCATATTGACATGTACAGAGCTGGCTAGGACTTCTCATTGTCCTTTGAATTGACCTTAAGCAGTGTGCATTGGTGTAGCCCAGGTGCTGGTGGCAATTTCTGAAGGTGGCATGTGTGTTTCCCTGATAATCCACACCTACTGCTCTCCAATATGAGCCACGTTGAAACAGGACAAAGAGCCAATGTGCCACGCTGTTGGCTGGGATCGAGCCTTGAGACAGAGGCTATGACTTCCTGGGACTTGAAAGATTACACACCAGAGCTGAAGCACCAGACCCCCAAAATATTAGATACTATCTCAACAGTATAATGCAAATTACTTCTTCTGCATATCCTCTCTGAATATGGCGGAGGTGAGTGTAGGCCTCCTACCTAGCCCAGCTCACAGTGCTCACCTTCTTCCCACAATTCCCTTTCTCAAGCCACTCCTCCTCCTCTACTGAATAAAACCTGGGTGCAGCCCTGGGTTGCCCTCTTGGTTCCAGAAAGCCATCTTCATGGCTGCACGTAGGGCCCCTTGGCTCCCAATAATCATATATATATATACATATATCTTAGTGTCTTTGTTACCGCTATGGGTTGTGCTTGGGGTGGTAGGTTGGAATTCGCTTGGTGGAATTCTAGTAATGTGTTTTTAGGATAACTTTATAGACTTCTTGGGCCGAAAAGAGAATCAGGAAGGGACTCCGACACCTGCCCACTGCCTCTCCCACGAAGCCCACTCCCCATTGTGGCACATATGTTGCCCACAGCGTCCTTGCCCTTCCCTTGCCCCACCTGCCTGCTGCTCCTCGGGGGCCTTTGCCATCTGTCTCTGTGGAGGCCCTGGAGGTGAGAGGAGCAGAGCTGAGGCTCTCCACCAGTCTCAGTCTGTGTCTGCAGCTGCGCAGTCACTATAATGAAATACCCAAGGCTGGCCACTTTATACATATAACATTTATTTGGACTTTTGGTTTCGGAGTTTAAGGACTTCCATCTGGTGAAGGTCTCCTTGCTGGCAGAGTCCTGACATGTCACCCAGCCAGAGAGATGGCATTTGTGTGTGTGTGGCAGCCTCTGTGCTCTGGCCTCTGAGGTTTCTGATTAGAAGTCAATACTAATGTTATTTACACTCTTATGTGCAGGAACAGCTGCTTCCTTCTTGTTCCTTTATTCAGTGGTGCTGATCTGGAGTTTGCCCTACGTGGCTTTCCTTGAACCTTGCACATATTTTATCACAGCTGAGTGATTCCCCCAGGCATCAGAGGGTACCTGGTCCTGGGAAAAAGTTGCTCCCAACGAAAGACTCACCTGTTTTTGCATTTAACATGCAGGAAGACCCAGCTGATGGAGCCTTCCAGTGAATGGATCCAGTAAATTCAAGTAGCCATTTCTAATGGTCTAGTGCCCTCTGACAGCACCTTAGGAGCTGCCCAAACTCCATCTGCCTGCATCTGTACTTTTTCCTGATGGCTGCAGGGACACTATACTTGACCTTAGTGAAGGAAGGCCTGCCATTTTAGTGGATACTATGCAGTGGCCCATGGGACCCTGGTGGCTTTCTGACTCAATGTCAGGTGGCAGATCACCATCCCAGGAGTGCTATGAGCTTGGGAGGCCCTTGCCCTGAGGGGATTTGAGAAAATGCTAAAGCAGTTGTGCTGGCACAAGTTTGAGCCTAGCCTGGGCAACTTAGCAACTTAAAATGTTTTGTTTTTTCTCAAAAGGCTGGGGACGTAGCTCCATACAAAGCCCTGGGTTCCATTCTTAGTGCAGAGCAAAGTGAAGCGAAGCGAAGCAAAGCAAAACTGGGATGAGGCCTTAGAGTGCACTGAGCATCCGAGATGTTCCCTAAATACACCAGATGGTCTGCCAGACGTGGGCATCTTGGTGGTCAGTAAGTAACCTTGAGCACTGCCCTCTTGCCCACCTGGAACAGTCATTGTGAGGGTCAGGACAGAAGGCAGACATCAGTTGGTGCCATTAGCGTCATCTTTAGCAAGGTTCACAGGACCAACTCAGGGAAGGAAGGAGGGATGCGGGAGCCATCTGGCATGACTGGCTCTTGGGTAGAAAGGGAAAAGAAGCATGGGGTGACACAGGTAAGCCCACAGTACAGTGACAGAGCAGGTCTAGAAGCAAGGTCTCGCCTATGTGCTGCCCTCTCCGTGGCCCTCGGCTGACCCCTCTCCCTAGGGTGGGGCTACACCCCGCAGACCTCATTTCCTATGCCTGCCCAACCCTGTGGGACCTACAATCAAGTCAGTCATTTGGAGGACTGACTCACCCAGGGCTGGAGCCCAGACAAGCATCCTCTAGCTCCAGCAGGGCCTGAATTCAGCGTCACACTGGTAGACGCTTGGACCCTGCATCCCTGAGGGGCTGGGACAGGACTTCAATCACACTTTCAGGTGACTGAGAGGCTCAGCAAAGTGGTTCCCTATGAGCTCCACCAGCTGGCCTCTAGTGGGGTGAGCTCAGGACATGGCCTGCATGCATCCAGGCTAAGTGAGCCCCTGAGCACTAGGAAGCAAACTCAAGCCATTTGGGATGCAAATCCAAACCTCGCAAAGAATGACTCGGACTGTGCCCAGCTCCTGGGAGATGTCCTGCACGTGCTCGGATCATCCTGCCTCGTAAGTCTATTTTTGTACCGGGAACTGAACTCAGCACCTTGCACTTGCCAGGCAGGGCCTTGTGCTGCTGAGCTATATCCCTAGCCCTCATATCAGTCTTTGTATTCAAGCCTCAGTTCGTGCCAAATGGGTCATCAAATAGGTTGTGCTAGCAATGTGATCTATGGTTTGGTCACTGGGTCTGACTGGTCATTTTGGCCTCTTAGGGTGCTAAAGGCTCAGTACTGTCAGCCACAGTGGTGCTTCACACCTGTAAGGCCAAACTCCAAGACAGTCTGTAGACATCGTAGGTGAGCTGGCACTCTCTGACTGGATATTCCATCCCTATTTTCAGACATGACGCTGGGAGTTAAGCGCTGCCCGTATGACTGCATGGGAAGAGGACACAGAACCCTGTGCTGTATCTCCAGGACTCTCCTCTGGGCCCTAGATAGCCTTAATGTCTTCCTGTCTGGTGATGTCACCCCTTGCTCCTGTACAGACTCTTGCCTGTGTGACCAAACCTACTATGAGGTTCCCACAGGAGTCAGCATGATGGTGCTACCATGTCCTTGAACTTCCAGAACTAGAAAGTAGCTTGTCTCAGAACAGCAAACCAACCAAGCACCTATGGATTGAATGCTCCCCTCAAAACTCAGTGGGATTTGTCAGTGTAAAAATATTAGGAGGTTGACTTAAGGCTGGGGGAGGAACTCAGTTTTTGAACACTGTCTTAGCATTCATGAGGACCCAGATCAAACCCAAAATACCACAAATACATATTTTAAAAATCTCAGCAGCACTGTATGAGCTAGGCATAGTAACACACATGTGCAAATATGGGAGGCTGAGGCAGGAAGAACACAAGTTTGAGGCCAGCCTGGGTATCTCAATAAAGGGGGCTGATGACTGCTAGAGGGGGGGAATTCCAAAAGTTCTCATGCCATCTTCCGCAGGGACAGGTGCTTTCTGGGCAATCTGATTGTGGCCAGAGAAAAATGGGTTACCATGTGGCTGCTCTCCTGGCACATACACTTATGGGGAACCTTAATTTGACCACCTTGGAGGACAGAAGTTACGGCCTGGTGCAGGCCGCACAGATGCCTGAGGAATCGGAGCACCAAGGAGTGGGCACCTGAGGCCCCGGCTGCTGAGCAGGGCAGGATTCCTCACTTTAGAGCAGGGGTATCCAACCTTAGGCTGGCGTGAGCCATACTGAGTGAAGAAGAGCCTCAAGATTTTTGACCCCATTTATGTGTAACATATGCACTGATGTCTGGGTCAGCAGAAGTCCTGAGGACCTCTCAAGTGCTTCCCATACATTTTCTGATCTGTTCATTCTCCGTGTATTTCATTGTTGAAAACAGCTGTTCACAAAGGTTCATATAGCGATAAAACAACGACACAAATAAGGCATGACAAGGGACGGAGATGTGACATGAAATGAGGGCTATTTCTCTCTCTCAAGAGAGCTCTGTGCTGGGAAGGGACAGGAATATCTACTTGTAACGGTGTACATTCCAAAAATAATGAACCATTTATTTTTTCTGGGGTTAGTGACGTATAAGTAATTACAATATCATAAATCTCTGATATACTTTTGTACTCCTATGCCACAGCAGCTAAAAAACTATGCTGTAACAAGCTGAAGTTTAATAATTAAATAAGGATACTTACCTGTCTGCATCTTCATTTATTCATCTATTTCTCTCTTTATGATACTGGGCCTTTGTGCTGAACTACACAATGAGCCCACTCATGTCTCTTGACACTTATTTTGAGACAGGGTCTCACCAGGCTCCTTAGTTGCCTGGCTGTGCCAGAACTTTCTGTCCTCCTGCCTCAACTTCTGATTCCTGGGTGACAGGGTGCCCCACTGTGCTCGGTGTATATGTGCTTCACAACAATAAATGCCCATCTGCGTAGGGACACACAGGTGTGGGTGGATGGAAATGCTATTAATAGCAATCATTTGTTTTGCTCTCCAACTCCCACCAGGCCACATAGCACCCGAGGCACATGGGTTTTGATTCCCCTGAGTGAAGGGCAGACTCAGGGAACAGAGTTTGCCCTGCACTGTGTCTTCCCCTACAGTGTCCTGCCACGGGCTCTGCAGTTGTGTTCAATTACTGGGCCACTGAGTCACTGGGCTAACAATCACATATAATAACGTTGAAAGTTTATGAATTTGTGAGGCTGTATTTCCAGCTGTCTAGGTTCACATGGGCCTCTAGGCTATGTGTCAGACACATCTTCTACAGCCAATGATATGGATTTATTTTTAAAATGTGTACATTTATTTTTACATTTTTATCTATTTTGAGAGGGAGTCTTGCTGTATCATCCAAGCTCTTGTTTTTTATTTTATTTAATTTTAAAATTTATTATATTTTATTATTTTATTTTTTTCTTGTTTCAGAACTTTTGTTTGTTTATTTATTTATTTTTATGGCCGGCTGAGCCTGCCCTGAGGGTAGAGCTGGCGCAGCATGTGATGCTGGGGATCGAACCTCGGTCTCTGCTAAGCTCTTGTTATATTGTCTGTATACTTCTGTCTCAGCCTCCTCAGTGGCTGGAATTATTGGCATGAATCAGCATGTCTGGCTCCTGAGAGGAGCCAGATTGTATTGTGCTGTGCATTAAACCCAGGGCCTTGCATATGCTAGGAAAGTGCTCTACCACTGAACTACACTCCCACTCCGGAAGAGACAGTTTTATGCAGCAGAGCCGTCACAATCCATTTCTTTTTCTCTTGTTTTATGTAACTACCTTTTGGAAAGACTTAAGCTCTTAAATCTTTACTTCAGCTCACATTTGCTAGATCTTATATGGAAGGCACTTTCCTCCATATTTTTTCTATTTGAACCCAGGGCCTTTGCATACTCACAGTCCATTCTATTGTTTTGAGACAAGGTCTCACCAAATTGCTCAGGCTTGGCTCTGACTTGTGTTCCTTCTGCCTCAGTCTTCTGGAGCTCTAGGATCGCAGGGGTGTACCTCCTTGCCCAGAAACTCACTTTCTTCTTAGTTCTTGCCCTCAGGGAACTGCAGATCTACCCGGGAAGCCAAGTCACCCTTGAGAATAATTTACAAAAAAATGCAGCAAAACTCAGCAGAGCCCCACAAGGGGAAGGTGGGCAGGCGGTGCACAGGGAGCTTCAGGGTCTCACAGTGGGATGGACAGTGCTTTCTGGGCCTGGGCAATGGTCACTCACAGTCACAGAGAATTAGCAGGTTGTGGCTAAGTGAGCAGAAAATAGTCACAGGGTAAAAGATATGAGTTGATGGATTTAAAGAAAAGCTAATTCAAGATCCTTTTATAGGTGAGTTGCAGGGCAGCTGTTAAGTGGGTCTGTGTTACCTTCTAACATGACTTTACAAACAGTATACATTTGAAAGGTTCCTGAAGACAAAACAGGGGATCAGTTGTACTTTAAAGATTTGATTCAAATTTTAGGGGCTTACATTTTCTGCATCCTCAACTCCTGTAATTTTTTTTTTTTTTTAGAAGAGTGACTTAAATACAAAATGTATTTGGAAGAGATAAAAATACTAATGTTTATTGAAAGTGTTAATGTTTAATTGTTTGATCAGTCTTACATACCTATATATATATATATTTTTGTCTTTTTGAGACAGGGTCTCTCTATGCAGTTGAGGCTGGCCTTGAGCTCACTTTTGTACCCCAGGCTGGTCTCGAACTTGCACCAATCCTTCTGCTTCAGCCTCCCGAGTGCTGGGATTACAGGCGTGTGCCATCATGCCCGGCTATACCTATGTCTATTGATCTAAACTGATTTGATGATGAAAATATGTAATACAACCATTGTTAAATTTTTCTTGTTTTGAAATTCTGTACTAGGGGCCCGGCGGGATGGCTCAGTGGTCTAAAGCGCCTGCTTGGGGAAGCTTGGGCGGCTTCAGGGACCACGGTTTGATCCCGGCACCACATGCTGCGCCAGCCCTGCCCTCGGGCGGGCTGAGCTGGCCATAAAACTGAGTGAATAAACAAAGGTTCTGAAACAAGAATATAAATAAACAAATAAAAATTAAAAAAAAAGAAGTTCTGTACTATATGTATTCTTACTTGTTACTATTTATCTTTGTTTCTGCTATTTTTACTCTTTAAAATAAATGTATAAAAATTTTTTTAAAAAAATATAAAAAATGAATTTCAAGACAAGTCTGACCAAAACAAACAATGGTAGACACATATTTCTTCAGGGAAAATTCCAAGAGGAAGAAATATGTATACACCAAAATAAATAAAGAAAGAAAGAAAGAAAGAAAGAAAGATTTGATTCAGTCTGTGACTGGACTTTCTCCATTTACTTTAAAGCACACAAGTGATTGCCTCGGGAGGGCTGGGATGGGCCTGTGTCTCCTTCCCTGATTCTGACATTGTATCCTCTCCATCTGTCCAAAACTTACTGGCCTCTCCAAGCCCAGCCTTCCTCACCTCTGTACAAACAAATAAGTCAACTCTCAACTCTCAAAGCAGTCCACAGAAATGTTCTATTCCTTGAGATCCTGTAACCTGCCTGTTCAGTTCACTGTGAAATTTGATTCTGTAAGGTCAATATGCAGAGTGTCCTGGTGTGGATCTCACACCCAGTGTGTATAGCATTTGTTTAGAGAGTTCTACAAGTAGCCAGTTTTTTTTTTTTTTTTTTTTTTTTTAAAGAAACTTTGCAGAGCAGAAGAGGACAGGTGCCAGGTGATTGCAGAAGTGTGAGGAATCAGGGTCAGGTTGTGTGGGAAGGAGGCAGAGGGTGGAGAAGGCACACGGATGGTAGAAGACACACCTAGAAAATGCCCGATAGAGCTCTGGAAACATGCTGCTCACTTGGTGTCCCTGCCAGGCCCACAGGTCACCGACCACTGGGACCATTTTTGGGACCAGTTTCTCCATAGAACCAAGCAGCACATGAAATATGGGCTGCCTTGGAGGATAAGCACCTTGGCGCGGCTCCCCAACCCACCAGCTGCTTTTCAGTTCTGCACTCCTCACTCACCAAACCGTATGCCCAGAGGTGTCCCAGACTTTTCCCTTCCTCTTAAGCCTTAACCAGTCAGCAAGTCCTAATTCAGGGTTCAAAAAGCTCTAGGACCCACTAACTCGTCTAATCAATGGTCAACATTTTAGGAGAAAAGTCTGACCTCTGGCTTGTGGGCCAGCCCTAACACTGTCTGCCCCACCTGAACTATACACACGCTGCCAGTGTGTGTGGTGGGGCTGGTCTTAACTTCAGGAATCTTCCTCCTAACTCAAAAGCCCACTTCTTTAGCCTCTTGGTCAGAACACGGCCATCATAAGGGGACATTCCTTGGCTTTCTCATGAAAGAGCCCTTGTTTATGGCCAAAGATACAGACAGAAAAAACTTTTGTTTCAGTTGGGCAGCGAGCCTCTCTCCTTCCAACTCCTATTCTTTCAGGACAGCTGGGTATGCAGCCTACTGTGAATGATTTAGCAGCTATGGGTGAGTCGCTTAGCTTGGCTTCATTCTCAACGGGGGGGACAACTGTCCTGTCCCTGGAGGACAGGTGACAGTCAGCCAAACAGGCACAAATCACAAAGGGTCCACAGTGTGTTTTATTCCTGTCTCCCCAGTTGGTTGAGCTCTTGTTCTTGTGCTTTTGTTGGGGTGGTAATTGGGTAATCACACTCAGGACCTTGCACTTGCCTGGCAGGCACTTGTGCCACTGAGCTATCTCCCCAGCTTGGAGCTTTTCTTTTTAACCTGGTTCACTTCCTTCCTGAAATCAGAGAGGTTAGAATTCTCCAGTCCTTCCCACTGCAACCCTTACTTTCTGCTACACTTCCACCTGCCCTGGCCTGGTTCTCCCTGAAAGAGAAACCCAAACACATGGACTCAGTCTGGACTCAGATGGAATGACCATGTAATGAACACACTCCCCATCAAGACATTCACAGTTTGCGCTAAACCCTCCTGACATCTCCTTGTGGGTATAAAATGTAGGGTGCAGATCTCCATGGACGAACACAGCAGGGCTCACAGCACCCACAAATCAGGAACCCCATAAAGGTGATAAGAGCTATTTATGAAAAAATGACCTTATATTGCCAAAATGCATCACAACTGCCTCTGTGGAAAGAATCAGAATGTGGCTGCACCATGCCCCACCCCTTGTGTCTCTTCATTCTCCCAGAAGCCTCACCTCTTCAGCACTTACAGTAGGAGTGAGTCAACCTCTGTCCCGGGGGTTGCTCTTTGCCACACACGTGCAAGTGAAGCTCTAGAAGGCATCACAATGCCAGCCTGTGTCCAAGTGACAGAGAGGGGCCTCTGGCTTGGTCTGTGGTGCCGAGTCTAGGCAGCCCTGGTCCCAGGAACCTCACAGAGCACTGGCCACTGATTTACAGAGCAGGAGAGAGGGCGATCCCAGCCAGGGGCCCACAGGCTCAGGGGCTGAGACACATATGCCCTTCACTGTGCTACCTGTTTAGATCAGAAGGCTCTGCTGAGGCCCTGGCTGGGCGTTCCCTCTCCTGTGCAGCAACATATTGTGATGTGGCCTCCGCTGTCTCTTGAAGAGACCCAACCAGGGGCACCCAAAACTCCACACCTATCCTTGGTTGTGATCTCTCCCCTTCTGCCAAAGGCCATGGATCTCTGCAGAGCTCCTGCGCATGCTGCTTTCTCACAAGCCTGCCCTGCTCATTCAGGGCAGAGAGGACACCACGAATGCTACCTTTCGCTAACTACATCTTCTAGGAGCAAAAGCATATCCTGGAGCTTTGAACAGTTTTCTGACAGTGGAGATGAATTTCTTCAGAGCCTATCTCCTTTCCCTTTCAGACAACTAACTAGGGTGTCTTGTAGCAATGGAAGAAAATAAGTGTACTCCGGGATTCAAAGAAACATGGAATTACTCAGCACTGTGACTTGCCAGCTGTGCTATATAAACTTGTTTCCCTACAGCAAAGAAATCACACACAAAACCAGCAGGTGCCAACTGGGCCAGCGTAAAGTATGAAGAAATGACACAGAGAAGGTGGGCTGAGGACCCCCTTCAGTTACTACCAACTACCTGGCCTGTGAGCACATTCCACTTTCTCTCCAGTCTGTCCCTGAAGTATCAACCACACAAGCCACGCCTCTGCCCTCCCAATAAGGCCACAACACTGGCATAACAGGTGGACAGAACTGTGACACGGTACAGTATCTGTCAAGTGTACATTCCAGCCCGCGGTCTGTCAGCATTTACTGCAAAATTCCTGTTCAGTCCCTGTAAGTTTCCAGGTATTTTAATTTCTCTGAATAAAACAGGGGTGGAGGAGGGTACTTGGGGGTTGGCCAGCGACTGAAAACGCCTTTTCTTGGGAGAGGAGCTGAGGAGCAGAGCTGTTATCCTTTCCTCCCAAACAAGCATCAAGGCAAGACAAGCTTCAGAACACGGCACCACCCGAAGCCACCTTTGCCAGGTGCTGCCTGCCCAAATCCCGCCCTGGGCCCCAGCGACCACCTTGCTCTTTCTGGGACCGAGGTCCTCATTGCCAGGCTAGCCCGAGAAGCACCTGTGGGTCTTGGTGAATGCAGTTTCTCTGGCTGCACCCTATCACTTTCAAATCAGAACCTCAGGGTGCTGTGCCCAAACAGTGCTCTGGTGGCTCTAGTGTCCTAGGCTCTCACGGTGACAAATACTAGCCACTCACTCCAGCCTCCTCGATACCTGCCTAGCGGCCGTGGCACCCTGGGGCACAGAAGCCCGACCCAAGGCTGTGACAGCACGGCCACCAGAGTTCCCGCGCAGCTGGCGGCCCGCCGAGCTCGGGGAGCCTTCCTCCGCCCTTCTTTAGGCATCAGTGCCCGGCCCTCCTTCCACAGCCTTCCTGACAGAAAACACAGCGGTACCGGGGACCCCATGCCAGCCTAGACCCAGGCGCCGCAGGCTGAAGCCTCAGCCCCGCGTTTCTCACTCTCAGGGTGGCCCTTTACCTGGGAATGGAGACCAGAGATTGAAGTTGCCGAGCGTGCAGAGGCAGAGTGGGTGTGAGGTGACAAGGAGCCTCGATCTCACTGTCACAGTGTGGGACAGACTGACCACCCCTAGCACCTCAGCCCGTTTTAGTTTATCTGTGAGCCCAGTGGTTGCTGGGGCCCGCAGGGGCTTCTGGGACTTGTAGTCCATCAGGGTGGACAGAGAGCCCCACCCTAATCCTCGGGAACTTGTTTTCCAGGTTTATAAGGGAAGAGATTTAACCAAGGACATACAATTTATGGTATTGTTTTATAACATTCCACAAAGAGTCAAATGCAAAGAAGTGTGGGAGAGATTTCCACACACAAGAGACCAGAAGAATATAGCTGAGGACCTGGATCCCTCAGCAATGTCCTGCATAGTCCAGTTGAAAATCTAGAGCCTATGGCAATATCCTCTATGAGTCCAACTGGAGACCAAGGGGCCACAACAACGTCTTATGGAAGTCTGTTTCAAGGATCTGCACTGGGAAGTCCCAAAGGTCAATGGTAGAATGTTGTATGTTATAAATCAGAGTCAAAAGAAACAAGGGAAAGACTGGATTAATGTAGCTTCAGAGGTCTCATTGAGATTAATTATTCTCTCTAAGAGGGCCTCAGCTACCGAAAACTCTCACATTTATTGAGGGCTAACAGCAGGCTAAGGATTTGCATACCTACTTTGTGAACACAAACTACTCTATTGGCTTCGGGTGTTTACCCTACTCTAAGTTACACAACGCTAGCGATAACATCCCAAGCAAAGATCAAAGAACAGACAGGCCACCAGCAGAAAAAGCTATTATCTGTACCCTTGTATCCCAGCTTGCTGGAATTTACAAGAGAGACAACAGTTCTCCTCAGGCTCTGTTTATTGCTCTTTGTTCACATGGGACATTCGACTTGTGTCTCACAACTATATTCCTATAGTACAAACTAGAAAGTCTGTGCCGGTGGGCTGACGGATGTGTGCCAGCAGGCTGACGGACCTGTAGTGCTCAAAGTAAGGACCAGAGCTCCTCTGAAGAGAACTGCAGCCATCTTTGGTGGCAGCAAGGACCTCCGTTCCTCCTAAGATGAGAACAGCTGAGTTCATATCAGAGAAGCCAGTCCTGGGTCTCTCTGGGTGACCTGGGCTGAGCTACCACCTGCTGAGCATCAGTATATGCATTTCTCTTATGCCAACTGTAGGGATCAGGGTAGGATGGGGAATGCAAAGGATCATGGCTGGCTTTAGGTGGGGGTGAAAGCTTCACATGTAGGGATTCAGTAAAGAGGACTGGACACACAGAGTGAGTCATAAGACTGGTTTATTGTACATCAAGTCATCCACATACCGCACAACTAGGAACCATGGTGCCCCTTCTAACGGGGCACAGCACAGATCTGGTAGGGGGCTGGAGCCACTAGGAAGAAAAACACACCACGATCACTGGGCCGGGGCTGCCCTTGAGGCACAGAGAGATTGAAGCGCTGCAGCAAGCTGGTGAAGAAGAGGAAGAGCTCCATGCGGGCCAGGGGCTCCCCAAGGCAGATGCGGGGTCCTGTGGGTGCAGACAGACTTCAGTCAGCCTGAGGTCTAAACTCCTCCCCACTGAGGTGCCCAGGGATCAGACGGGCACCCTGGTCCAGTACAATCACCTGCTGAGAAGGGCATGAAGGCCTCAGGTTTCACAAAGCGGCCCTTGCTGTCCAGGAAATGTCCAGGGTGGAATTGGAGAGGCTTCTCCCAGACGGTCTCATCCTTCAGCACAGATGACAGGTTGGTCATGAGCAAGGTCCCCTGGAAGGAGAAACTTGTAGTGGAGGTGCAGCAGGATACAGAATAAAGGACCCTGACATTTATTAACCGTGAGCACACTGGATGAGAGAGGCATTGTGGCTGCTGGGTACAGGGTCACAAGGTGCCTTCAATTATTTATTGGTCCCCAGAGCTTCTCAGGGCAATCACGATCATACAGCAAGGCCACAGAACAGGGAGCCCACTTGGTGCCTATGCAGCTAGTTTACCTCAGGTACACAGGGTTCTCCAACAACTCCTCACATGGGTTCGTTCATCCTCCAACTACATTGGGGGTCAGTGGGGACAGAGCAGCCCTGTGCTCAGCGCCACACCCACCTATACTGGCGCTGGCGGCACAAGGGGCACACTGAGCCAGGTGGCAGAGTACTTTTTAGCCACACTTGGTAGTGGCTATGCTAGGAAAGAAAGACCCTAGGCTTACCTTAGGGATGCAGAAACCCTGCACCTGAGTGTCACGAGATGTCATGTGGGGCACACCCATGGGGATAATATCTGCATAGCGCTGCACCTCGTGGATCACAGCATTGGTGAAGGGCATGCGGGCCTGGTCTGCCATCTCTGGGCACCGTCCCTGCCCTATGACTTCATCGATCTCCTGCTGGACACGGGCTGCGCAGACAGGCAGGGCCATGGTGGGTCAGTTCCTGTGGACGCGGCCCTGACACCCTCCATCCCTGCACTGAGGGCTCTGCCCACGTTTCAGGAGTCTGGTTAGGACCGTGTGCTTCCATGCAAGCTTTGGGATGTTTGCACCACTTCTCCTTTGAGGTCCCATTCATTCCAAGCCCAACTCACACTGCACATCCGGGTGCAGGATCATGAGCAGCAGGGCCCAGGACATTGTGATTGATGTGGTCACCATCCCTGCCAGAAACAGTTCAAATATGACCACACGCAGGTTCTCATCATTAAAGCTGCTCTTGGAGTTCACCTGGGCCAGAGACAGGCAGACATGGTGGCCTCAGTGCAAAGTTAGAGGAATAGCACATCTAGCACACGGCAGTACAGGTGCTGGGTCTCTGGGAGATGCTGCAACCCCACCAGGCCTCGCGTCTCCCAGAACTCTGGGCCCACAGCCCCTGATCCCGTCTCTTACAGTGCATCTCACCTTATGCATTTCATTGAGAAAAGCATCAGTCAGGTCTCGGGGTGGCTGGTCTGGCTCCCAGGCTGTGTTGTGTTCAGTCAACAGATCCTTAACCAAGACCATGATGGACTTCTGTGCACGCAGGACTTTGGCAGCCACCCACGGGATGCGTGCCAGCAGTGGAACTGCGTTCACCACCTGTGAGGGCACAGGGGCCACCTGGGTGCTTCCTATGCTCTATGCTCACCTGTACATCTCACTCCCAGCCTCCTCCATCCTGGCCCAAAGCCTTACGACACCTTTGATCAGTCCTTCCTTCTCTTGGGTCAGCATCAAAGCTCTCTCCTGGTGCCAAGCTGCCACATGGAACATCCCACCACGGCAACCTCAGGAGTTTGTGTGGTTTCCAATGTGAACCCAGGGTCTTCTCCTCTCAGGATCCCTGAACCTTGGCACCTCTCCCCTGGCTATTGTCTGATGTGCCACAACCAGACCTTTCCACCTCAACCCTGTCTCCCTGATGCTTTCTTCACATTCCACCCCACGCAAATCGTCCTCTCAGAGCCCTTCTGCAGGAATGTGTCCCTGCAGACTCCCCTGCACCCTATACCTGAAGCAACAAGCCATTCTCCTCCCTCAGGTCATTCTCCAGCAAGTCTGTCAGCTTGATGATGACTGGATCATCGTACTCGAAGCGGCGCGCGTAGATGAGGGAGGCGATCACGTTGCACACGGCTTTGCTCATCAGGGTGCTGGGCCGAAAGGGCTGCCCTGCGAGTAGGGAGGCTCCTCAGGGTACTGCCGTCTCTACCAGCGGCTTGCATACAGGTCCCTTGTGCCCCTCACCCATCACCCACCGGCCTGGTTGGTGAAAGCTTCACAGAGGCAGGCGGCCTCCTCATTCACCCACTGCTCCAGAGACTTCTTGCCCAGGCCAAAGTTGCGCAGGGTGGACAGAGAGAAGCGCCGCTGCTCACGCCAGGCAGGTCCGTAGGGAGCCCCAACAATGCCTGCCATGGGGAGCACGCGTCTGTACCAGAAAGTACTAAACTGTGCTTTGAATCCTCAGTCCTGGCTGCTGATCCCACACAAACTGTCTCCACCCCTGGGCACCAGCTCCTTTCCAGGCCTCATACCCAGAAGACAAGGATGTCCTTTGTGCCTGGAGCACATCACCATGCCCAGGCAGCCCTGTCCTCCTGAATCACTGCTCCAAGGTTGTGCCCTGACGTCATCTGTGCCCTATAGATCCATACCTTGGGATCTCGGTCCAAAGCCCATTATTTCATTGGTGGCCACTTGGGGCCGATCTGAGGTGTCCTCGCCATGGGTCACCAGAGCCTCCCGCACAGACGCCAGCCCATTGACCACGACCACTGGAGTCCAGGCAAACTGCAGGCTGAACACATCTCCAAACCGCTGTCTCAGCTATAGGTGGAGGCCAGGGACCCTGTGAGGCTGGGCTTGCTCACAGAACGCAGGTCCCGGTCTCACTCGAAACATGGGGAGACCCAGTTCCAGCAGTGCAAGACTCAGCTGGGCTGCTGTGTCCTGTCTTTTTCTTATGGCAGTGAGGATGGCGCTCACGGCCTCATCCAGCCCCTCGGTTCTCCAACCTCTAGTGTCTGCCTGCTGCCCTCATGTCTTCTTAGGTGCAGAACAATCAGTGTACATCTAATTTTGACCACCCAGCTATGACCTGGGCAGAGAGGAGAAACTGTCAGTGGGGCCATGGCCTCCCATTCCTCACATCAGGAAAGTCAGGACAAAGGTCAGAGCAGAAAGGCCCTGACCCACAGCAACCTTGGAATCCCATGCTGGTCCCAGCAGTGCTCTCAGTATCAATGTCCTGATTCAGGTGCTGCTTGAGGCCCTCTTCTCCTGATCCCTCATCCACAATCCCTTATCTTGTTGACATCAGAAAAGACTTGGGTCCTATGCAACTTCGTATCCATCTAGTCTGGGTCCAGATCCACGGCCACATCCTGCCCAGCCTCCCACTGTTTTCCCTGCTAGGCCTTTGCCTTGGAAAGTCCAGAGTGTTCTCTGCTCTGGTAGAGTCCTTCTCAGATAGGTACTCTACCTCCTCCCCTCTTGGACTGCCAGGTCATGCCTAGGCTGTGGCTACACCCACTGCCTCGTGTCTATTCCTGGGGTCCACCTGACCATTCCCAGTGTCCATCCCCTGCTCCCCACCTTATAGAAGGAGT
>PVJA010032423.1:0-24208 GCA_004027025.1 Myocastor coypus | reverse complement strand
TTTTTATAATGATAACTTGTCAGATTTTGTTGTTAATAAGCAGAAAATTTTTGAAGAAATAAAATCTCTCATCTCTAAATAATATCTATGCCATATATTTAGTAAAATTTAGTTTGGCTACCTTTATATATTTTACCATCTATTTAGACCTTAGATGTCCATTTTGTCAGTTCCTTGATAGGCCCCAAGTTGGATCTGGCCTCCTTGTTAACTTTTTCTTTAGATCTGGCATCATGCTGTAGCCTAACCGCATGTTCTGGTACCCAAAGAGGTCATTCAGCATTCTCTGGAAAAACACAAGCATGCCCTCTACCCCAGGTTAGTAATGGACTGGGTCCCTTCCGTTGTCCAGTCTGGAAATCTCTCCAAAGGACTCTTCATAACTTTTTTATATGCATCTGATGGAATTCCTTTTCTGCTGCGGTACATCCATCTTTTGAAGAACTTAAAAGTTAATAGTGTCTTATATATGAAGAACATAGTTTAATTTTGAAGGCCAATTACTAAACTATTATTTTGTTGGTTTGCCAGTCACTGACAATCTTCTGGGTAGCTTGCAACAAACCTGCTGCACAATCTTGGAAAGGTTTCTTAGGAAGTTCCCTCCAGGCCCTAAAGTTAGAGCTCTTAGTTTGCTACATAGTTGCAATGTAAAGGTCAGTTGACTGTGCTAGCAAAAGTATCCTTTTTAATTAGTAAATCTTTTGTAATGGCTGAGTTGTAAAACACATTTCCTGCCTGTTTCCCGCTATATGTAGAGAAATTCTCTTTTCACAATCGTCTCCTGAATTCAAACTTGTTTTAGCTATTTCTTTTAACTCATTTGGGGGCCTAGTCTATGGTAGCATTTTTAATAAACTCAAAGTGAAGGGAGCAGTAGGGCCATAAGTAGCAACAGCTTGTTTTAATTACTTTAAGATTAAAGGCTAGGGAGTCATGCCGACCTCAGCTTAGTTTTAGTCTGTGACTCTGTGAAATCTTCCTGAGCTGCCTTGGTCAGGATTGCAGCGTGTGGCTCCATAAAACACATGAGTATTTCGGTTTTCCCTAGATATTCACCATAGACACTAACTTGAGCCTAACAAATTTGCGATGCCAGCAACGCACATAGCGAGTGCCAAGGCCATAGGTCACCATAGCCATGACCCCCCTACATAGCACCAGGCACACGGGGCTGTAGTTGGTGGTATGCACCAACCTCTGTGGCTGTATGAGGCAAACAGATGGGCAGGCGGCTGGGGAATCCCAGCTGGGTTTGCCTAAGACCAGAGCACAGAAGCCTCCCGAAGCCCAGTTTGTGCCCCACCCCCAGCGGTGCTGTGCTTCCTGGAACCAACAGCCCACGACTTAAAAGAACGTTTTTTTTAATCCTCTAATTGCGCAAAGCTAAAGGGTTTAAGCAATACAAAACCCCCAAGAACAACAGACACGTTTATATCCATCTATCAACATCTCCGGTTCTGGAAACCTTTTCCCATTGTTAATGCAACTGAATCCCTGTTAGGCTCTACCAAGCCTCTTTCTCTCTTTGCGCTCCGTTCTCTCCGGGCCCTCGTGAGCCTCCATCCCCAAGTTTTACGCCTAACGCACCAGCGGCCGTGCACACCTGTGCTGGCTACTTCTGGCTCTAACCACTCCACTTGTACCACTGTGCACACTGTTTGGAAGTGGTCCCTCCGCCAATGCTTACCTCGAACCAGGGTCCCTGTTCAGGCACCCAATGTAGGGCTCCACTGCTCTTACTTTGAACGGTTCTACCCCAGGGAGACACGGCAGGAGGAATGAGAGAGAGAAACAAGAAGACGGAAAGCTGGGCTAGGTGGTCTCCAGTCTGCCTGATGGGCAGGACTAGCTCAACTGACACGAAAACGATCCTTTATTTATACTTTTGCAAAGTTTGTATCACATGACACAAGGTTGCATAGCGACTAATGGCAGCTGGCCTGAACCAGACAGGCTATTTTCCTCAGCACTGGGGTAGCTTGTCTGCTTTAGGCACTGAGGCCCAGTGTCACCTACACACACCTGATCTATTTCCTGGCTTCCTATGGCTCCCAACAAATTTCTTGCTTGAAGTTTGTGAAGTTCATTATTTAAGATGTTGCACCTAAAAATATCTTTAGTCAGCTGTTATCTTTACTAGTAGGAACACTCCCGTGTGCACGGCAAGTGTGAATCTGGTGCCTGGGAAGTAAGCACTCACCCGCATGGAAGCAGCCCGGGTGGTGCCCGCTCTGTTAGCTCAGAGCGCCAGTCGCTCAGTGTGAGGCCGCCGCCTCCTGATGGGGGCTAGGACACGATCGGCGGAACTGAAACGTCACACGAGGGTGGAAATGTTGGGCACCGAGACATGCACACACCTTCCAGCCTCGTTCTGTTCATTAAATTTCCCCCTGAATTTGTTCAAAGTGAAGATGGCTGTATTTGATTACCCAAAATTACCCTCTGTAAATAGCTACCACCCCATGCCCCTGGATGAGGGTCAAAAAGCATGAACCCTCACCATGTTCAGTACTGGACGCACGCACGCACGCACGCGCGCACAAACACACACACACACACACACAGGTATCCAGCCTGCAGAACTCTGACACAGATATCCCAATGCCAAGCAGCACATGGTGGCAGACTTCAGCCCTGTTTCTCTGCATGGCATCTAGGAGCCGTGGCTGTGTGCATGGCGCCTGAGCCCACACCGGTCAGAAGGTGCCTGGGGGCCCCCATTCCCACTCAGTCCTTCCTGCGGGGCACCACCCCCTGCAGCTGTGACATCCCGTGCAGGAGGGGAGGGACAGGAGGCCTGCATGGTCACACTCTGCAGAGCTCGCCTCAGGGCTACAGCGGCCGGAGCCACCCCTGTGACCTGCTCTGAGGACACCGCCAGCTCCTGCCTTCCCAGAGTGTGGAGCACACAGGCCCTGGGCTTTGCCCAGGCTGCAGCTTACTGTGCGACTCCAGAGAACCATTTGCTGTGGCTCAGGCCCCGGAGGGGGGAACAGGGCACGCGCAGAGCCCCAGAGTGAAATTCTGGGCCTGCACGAAGAGCTCCGGGTTTGGGGGTGAAGTAGCTGTTAAGGCTGAAAGGGCACCAGGGAGCCCCCAGAGAAGAGCATGGGATGGAAGGCCACAGCCCGGTGCTTGCTGGGAAACCAGAGGACGGCAAGGCCCAGAGATGCCCCAAGCCGTGCAAGTGCCTTGCCCCTGCGGGCCTCTGCAGCACATCTGGTCCCTTTCTTTCTTTCTTTCTTTCTTTCTTTCTTCTTTCCTTCTTTCTTTTTTCTTTCTTTCTTGTCTTTTTGCAGAACTCTATGCGGTTCAGGCTGACCTTGAGCTCACTTTTGTAGCTTAGGCTGGTCTCGAACTCACACGGATCCTCCTGTCTCAGACTCCCAAGTGCTGGGATTGCAGGTGTAGCACTCAGACCGATAATCCCAGCAGTACTCAGACCCATAATCCCATGTCATATCACAGACTCTAAAAGTAAGTCTGCCCCATGACTTACACGGAGCTTTGCGGGGACAGCTAGACGCACACCCTAACACATGGCTCTTTATCACCAGCCTCCAGGGTGATTGCACGGCAATAACAAAGGACCGTTTAAGGAGAAACAAGGACATGATGCGAGGAAAGAGTCACAAGCCTGAGACATGACCT
This sequence comes from Myocastor coypus, assembly GCA_004027025.1. Taxonomy (NCBI): domain Eukaryota; kingdom Metazoa; phylum Chordata; class Mammalia; order Rodentia; family Myocastoridae; genus Myocastor; species Myocastor coypus. Next base: position 20,554 of record PVJA010032423.1, on the reverse strand, counting down.
TGAGCCCAACATGGCGCAGATGGGGAGTACTGCGACGGAAGGCCCACGGCTGCCTAAGCCGAGGCGGGCAAGGCCTTGGCCAGCAGCAGACCGGCCCTGCTGCCCTGCTCATGGTCAAGGGGAGGAGACGAGCACAGGGCACCCAAGAACACCCACTGCCCGGGTCGTGACAGCCAAGAAAGGCCAGCCCGCCCTGCCCCGATGGTCTAAGCCCTGGGCTCACCTCTAGCTGTTTTTCCTCCCCTCCCCCTCCCCCTCCCCCTTTCCTTCCCCTTTTCCTCTTCCCCTGTCCCCCACGCAGCCTGCAGAACCCGCCCCACTTCCCTAGACCCTGTGAGAGTTGCCCCGTCCCTCATCCTTTCTCCCAACCCCTTGCCAATCCCATCCTGGCCCAGTGGCCGTGCATGCCCTGGGCAGCCCAGGAAGGAACCGTCTTCCCTGGGCCATGCCACCTCTCAGCAGGCACCCAAGGCTGCATCCACCAAGAGCACATACCCCCCTTGGGTGGCAGGAATCTCGTAGGAGGCTGAGGCAGGATAGACAAGCGGCATCTGAGATCCTGGCAGCCACCATGGGCTCTGGCCAGGGCAGACCTGATCAACAAGCCTCCTGTGGGGAGTCAGAGCTGCCCCAGGCCCCAGCAACGCCCTCCTCTCTGGCCTGGCCTGCTCGGCCAGTCCTGTGATCCACTTGCCCAGGCCTGCACAGCTGACGCTCAGTCCCTGTGCATGGCCTGGGGCTCCTGCTGGTGCCTTCTGAGGGGGGGTGTTCCAGCCTCCTGAGCAGCCTCCTGTGCTGGTGCTGCTGAGACACATCAGGACAGGAGCAGAACTGAGCTGAGGGGACCTCAGTGCTGGGCACTTTGCCCCAAACACTGGGAGCAATGTCAGTTTCTCCCAACACAGCAGGAGGGAAGGGGCCCTGAGAGCAACCTCAGCCCCTGGCCAGCCCGTGGGGCGGGCGGCTTAATACAGTTCAGTGTCCTTGGCCCTTACTTGGAAAGCAAAGAGTGAGCACAAAGGGCAACAAAACTGTCCTGGAGGTCTGTCACTCCAGGTCTGAGCCCTGGTCACGAGGTCTTGCCTGAGACGTGAGGTACCACTTCCTTGTGGCCACCTTCTGAGCACAGAGACCGTCAGAAGTCTGGCCCTGGGGATGACAGCACAGCATGGACTGATCTCCGCACCATGACAGCCTGCTTCTTCTCCTGCTCTCAGATGTGAGGGGCGTGGGGAGAGCCGGCTGACTCCTCCCAGGAGGAAAAGGCGCAGCCCTGTCGGGGCAGTGGACCAAGGCCAGGGCTTGGCTCGGTGACTATAAATCTTGTGTGGGCCGCTCTGACAGCCTGTGGCTCTCCCAGATCTGATAGGAAGATAGAGTGGTTCTGGCAGGGCCATGTCTACCAAGATGCCTTCCCTCTCCAGTTCAGACGAGCTGATTTTTTTTGTGAATGGCAAAAAGGTACGTTGCTGATGAAATTCATGTGAATTGGCATATGTTCATTAACATGAATTTTCTTTTCTATTTTTTTTCTTTTTTTCTGTATAGGGTATTGAACTCAGAACCTTGCACTTGCCAAGCAGGTGCTTAAGCCACAGAGCTATCTCCCCAGCAACAAAATTTTCATAAAGCCAGCCTTTCCTTCACTGTGACACCACTTCTTATACTTTGAGTCTCTGTCTCTCAAGCCACCTGCAAGAGTTTGAGCTTGAGCATCAATCTTTAGCTCAAGTTCTAGTGCCAGATTAGCTGAACCTGGGGATTTCTGCTTGCTTATTTTTCTTTCAGAATTAACAGGAGATGCTCTGATTCCATCTGGTTTTGCATTCAAAATGCTTTTGTTGTAGATTTTACCATGCCAGATGCAAAACAGGATTTTCTTTCTTTCTTTCTTCTTCTTTTTTTTTTTTTAATGTATTTGGTAATAGTCTCACTGTGCGGAACAGACTCATAGTGATCCTCCTCTTTTCAGCCTCCCCAGCACTGCAGAAGTGGATTTTCTGAGAGCTGGGAACTGTCCCCTGGCTGGTCGGAGCGCTCGCCGGTCCGTCTCTCTCAACGCCAAGTGTGGTTTAGCTTGGGTTACGATAGCTCTTGTTTGAGGCTGGCGAACTTCCCCCCCACACACACACATGCACACACGTTCAGCACGGGTCAGGAGATGCCTTCCGGGGCGCTGGCTGTGTGCCGAGCCCCTCCGTCACCTGCTCGGCCAGGTCCAACTGCACCAGGCTGGTTCTTCTGCAAGGACAGTGAGCTCTGATGCTAGGATTCAGGACTCAGAGTCAAGCTGCCATCTTGCCTGCATGGGGTGGTCCAGGTCCCCAGAGCTTTGCGGCAGGCCGTGCTGGTGACACGAAAGACCGGGATGCCAGACGGCCCTTGGCCGACTTTGCTTTGTCCCCAGACACTCCCTGCCTGTGGCCAGCAGGGGGCAACTCTGTCCCCTGCAGAGGAGAGGCGGCTGTGGCTCCAGCCCCAGCTCCCCGCTGCCACTGCCGCAGTGAACCCACTGAGAGTGGTGAGCACCTCCCAGCAGGTGGGCAGGGGTGACTGCTTAGGGCAATCGGCCAAATCAGCGAAGTAATAGCGCAGAAGATGATGCCAGACAGAGATTGGTTGCAGACTTGGCCTCCTGTGCCTCAGTTACACTGATGCCACTGTCCTTGTGGGGTGGGGGGGTGGGCAGCTTCCCTAGAGGCAGAGCTCAGGCCTTCTACTCTGGGACACAGGAATGGTGCAACCACAAACCAACCAATAGAGTTAGAGGGAAACGGCCAGGAAACCTGGACCCGCCACTGAGTGCCCCAGGCCAGCCAGACCCCCTGAGTGCTGCAGTGTGCAGCAGAGCTCTGAGATGGTGCTTCCCCTCCCTCCAGACCTCCAATTCTAGGGGGCAGAGTGAACTAGCAGCGGAAGACAGGCTGCAAACCCTGGGCTTTGGGAAAGCTCCCTGCCCGTGGAAATCTGTCGTGTGAGTCACCCGAGCCAACTGCCAGGTCAATAATCACCACAGAGATCAGAAATGCAGAGCACACTGTCCATCTTGACCCCCCTCCCTCCTGCAGGTGGTGGAGAAGAACCCCGATCCCGAGGTCACCCTGCTCTTCTACTTGCGCAGAACCCGTATCCTTCGTTTTACTGTGGTGGCTCAGAACTGGGTGGTAGGTAGAGTGCAAATGTGCAGTGAGTGACCCTGGGGGCCACCTGCTCGGCCGTAAGTAGGTGGCCGTGGGTCCACTGTAGGGTCCAGGTGGGCCAGAGAGTGCACTCTTTCACCCAGGCCTCGTGAACGCCAACAGTGGAGCCACCCAGCCTGCCAGGAGGGCTTGCTTTGGAGAAGCCTCTAAGGCTTTGCACTCGTGTCCACCCATGCCAGCCCCATACTGAGGGGAACTTGTGGGTGTCTTTAGGACCCTGAGAAGGCTCATCTATGTAAGGAACCAAAAACTAAACTTATAATGCAGTGCTAGCATTTGACCAGTGTAACGGTCGCTGTATTTCACATGCAAAAAAAAAGAAGTCCAGCCAATTAAATTTGAATTCAAATGCACTCTGCACTAAAACAGAATCCATTATTTATGTCAAGCTCAAACATAAGTGAGGATCTTAGCTTCTATGTGGCAACTCTCCTTTAGGATGAGCTTTGGATGCGCTGACGCTGCACCAGAGGGCCTGGCTGGGCCCAGGGAGCCGCCAGAGGTCAGTAGAGGAGCCAGTGGAACAAGGTTTTCACTTCTCACCCAGGGCAACCCTGAAATGCATGTCCCAGCACAGTCCTCAGCTCTCACAATGGGAAGAGCCTGTCTCCCAGCCAGAGAAACGTGGCCTCTCCATTTGGAAACGCTGGGATGCTGCAAGCAGAGACGCCAAGGCTTTGCCGCCCCCTCTACACAAGTCACAGCCCCAGTGGGGTGTCCCACTCAGGAGGGGGCCCCAGCTCACTGGGCAGTAGGGCCCCTGCTGTGGCCCTGCCAGCTCAGACTGGGGACTGAGGTGTGTTGAGGGGGGGTCGCCACCCTTCTGGGCACTGTGGGGACTGCAGCTCCTCTGGCAGTAACCAGGAGGACCACCCTGACCCGCCTTATCTCTTTTTGCCACTAATCATTAAGATGAGAACTGGCCTCAAGCTGGTCATGGGGTGGCTCACGCCTGTGATCCCAGCACTTGGGAGGCTGAGGCAGGAGGATTGGTGTGAGTCTGAGGCCAGTCTGGGCTACAAAAGTGAGCTCAAGGCCAGCCTGAACTGCATAGAGAGACCCTGTCTCAAAAAGATTTTTTTAAAAATTATTAAAAGAGAGAGAGAGAGAGAACTGGCCTCGGCCGATGCCTTCAGCTAAGCTGCCCATGAGCCCCACCCATGCAATCCTCTTGAGCATCCATAGAACCTGCCAAGTTCATTTCAGTCAACCTTGGATGTGGCCCAGGAGAGCCTAAGTGGCTTTGCATGTATTTATTCTCCTTTTGTGAAGATACGCAAATGTCTTATGCAAAGAGATGCGATCCCAGGCCTGCTGGCTCTGGATGCACAGGTACCTGATTCACGTTTGCCAATCCCAGGAACAGTGAGAGCCTGGTGCCACCACACTAGAGAAAAGGCCAGCCTCACTGAGGATTTACTGGGTCCTCTGTCATCCCCACGCATTCAGACCACGTTCAGACCCATGGTCCACGAGGGTGCACTCCTCGCCCAGGCCATGTGAGGCTCCACGGCCTTCGCTTTCCCGCATGGGCAAATTCCCAGGCAGCTCCATGGGGTGCCAAAGGGTTGACCTCCAGGTGCTGCCCTGCACCCCAGGAACAGCATCTCGTGAGTGCTCTGAATGTGGAAAATGTTCTAGTCAGAAACGCATCTGGGCCTGTGGCTCTCAGTGAGCAGAGGCAGTGTCTGAGGAGCCCTCATCTCCCCTCACCGTGGGTGACCGCAGCCCGTGGCAAGCTTCCTGCCTCCTGCTTCCCCTCTATGTCCCTAGGTCCCTGTCTCCTGGTGCCTGTCTCCTCTTTGGCTCTTTGATTTGCTTACGCTTAGACTTTCTCAGGAGAGAAGCCACGTGCCGCCTAGGCCTGTGTGTCCGGCTCATCTCACTATCGCACTCACGAGCAAAGGGCTCAACAATCTCTCCAAGCAAGAAGAGACGCCAGCGCAGTGCAGGCCAGGAGTCACATGCCTGCTCTGGCGCCTGGGCCTTTCCTTGACTCTTTCCCTCCAGTCCGCCTCACGGGCACGAAATTCGCCTGCGGAGAGGGTGGCTGCGGTGCCTGCACTGTCATGCTGTCCAGGTACAGTGCCAAGAGCAAGCAGATCCGGTATCCTTTGTGTGGCCCTCTGGCCCTCCCGCCCCCAGCAGTCACACCCGTGCACTGCCAGCCCCAGTGTCCTCCCCGCAGAAGACACCCCACCTGGACCCCCAGCTCTGTGCCCCTATGCCTCACAGTGTGCCTCTGTCAGGAGAGGCCCTCACAGACCTGGGTGAGCTTCACAGGCATCGGACACGCTGGCCCCTGCCCAGCGGCTATGTGGCGGGGCCAGCCTCATCCCAGAAGCAAACCTCATCCTCATGAGGGCATTATTTTCCCTCAGCCCAAAGGAAGGAAGGGGAAAAATGATGCTCTGCTCACCCGTGCAAGCTTCAAGAGGCGAATGTTCTTGTACCCTCGCCTCGGTGAGCTGGAGCCACTGGCCACGTGCGTGGGTAGGGAGGCGTCCAGTGTGGCCCAAGGTTTTGCACGTGTGACAGAGGAACGCAGGCCTCCGCTGCGGAAGTGCATGCGGAGGAGCAGAGGAGGCACCGGCGATAAGCTGCAGACACACAGCCTTTGGGGGACACCTACGTGCACAGAGCCATAACTCACTAGGGGCTGGTGACAAGGCTCCTAGAGCAGTCTGCAGTTGTTGGCACTTAGCGCATACCAGGCTGCTGAAAGTAGCTTACCCACGCTGTCAGTCACGTGTGCACTTTGCCATGCAGCTCTAGACGGGCATTACCGTCAGGCCGACTTAGAAGGACGACATTGGGGTGCATGGATTTAAGCAATGAGCTGGCCTCAGAGCCTGGTTGCCACCCAAGCCACCCAAGGGCAGCGGGAGGGCAGGAGCCAGAGGGAGCCCCAAGCTGAGGAAGAACTTGAGGCCATCGAAGCCCCTGGCGGGAAACCCCAGCAGGGCAGACACCCTGGCGTGCTCCCAGCCTGCAGAAGGGTGGGGCCCGAGAGGCTGGAGGGCAAGGAAGCTTCAGGAAAGACTTGACTAAGGAAGAAAGGAAGATGGCCAACACTAGTCCTGTTGTGTTGTGTTGTGATCACAGCAGACAGGGCGATGCCACACAGCAAGGAGGGCAGCCGTGGGGCTCCTAAGGGGCAGCCCCGCCTCCACATGGTACAGGGGTGCTGTGGGAGCAGGAGGCAGCTGGGGAGGCCAAATGCCATCCAGGAAAGCCATCCAGGCCTCTCCTCCAAGATGAGGCATGGGGTAAGGACCAGGAGAGCGGTGAGCAGGGACAGCCACTGGAGAGACAGGAGCAGAGCCAGCGGGGCGCGGCCCTGGCTCAGGGTGGCCACTCCTCCCAGCACCCGCTGCCTTGGGCTGACCCCAGCTGGGAGGCTCTGGCTCACTGAGGCGAGGATACAAGAACATTCGCCTCTTGGGGCCAGGGAGCTAGTTCAGTGGAATAAGTGCCTGGCTGACAAGTGCAAGGTCCTGAGCTCAACCCCTGGTACCACCAGAGAGAGAGAGAGAGAGAGGGGGAGAGAACATTCGCCTCTTGGGGCCAGGGAGCTAGTTCAGTGGAATAAGTGCCTGGCTGACAAGTGCAAGGTCCTGAGCTCAACCCCTGGTACCACCAGAGAGAGAGAGAGAGAGAGAGAGAGAGAGAGAGGGGGAGAGAACATTCGCCTCTTGAAGCTTGCGTAGGCGAACCGGGCATCATCCGTTCTTCTGCCCACTTCCTTTCCTTGGGCTGAGGGAAAATAAGATACGAGTGTGGGTAAACGCCACCTGGACTTCCACGCAGAAGGCTCCGGACGCTTTCCCACCCTTCAGCGCCAGCCACATGTAAGTCCTTCCTTGGACTCAGTGTGTCGTTCAGGGTTTCCCAGTCTGAAAAACTCGGAGACTCACAACTCTGGTGCTGACGTCATCACCCGAGTCACCGCTGCTCCCGCAGTTCCAGTGTGTTCCCTTGACACAGGTCCCTGCAGCCACTACCCGGCGACCGCATGCCTGGTGCCGCTCTGCTCGCTGCACGGGGCGGCCGTCACCACGGTGGAAGGCGTGGGCAGCATCAGAACCAGGGTGCACCCCGTGCAGGTAAGACGCAGGGGGCTGAGCTGCCCCCCGCGGGCACTGGCTTTTGTGGCCTTGCCTTGTGCTCTTAAATTCTTCCACGCCTCCCAGCTGAGGACCTTTCCAGGGAGATTTCCAAGCATCTTTCATTGGCCTTCGTGTGTCAGAGGCACAAGAGATCCTCCCAGCCCCATCCAGCCCCAAGAGGAGAGTCCAGGCTGAAAAGAGACAGGAAGGGACATGTATAGAAGGTGCCGCTCATGCCGCGCCTCAGAATTGCTGAGCCCTGGAGAAAAGCCCTTTGTGCAGAACTCTGCAGGTTCTCAAAGGTCTGGCAGGAGGCCTGCACAGTGCCACAGAAGCACAACAGCGACAAGGTGCTTCCAAGGGACCAGACCATGGGAGAGCGAAGTAACAGTGCAGACAGCGCCTGCCCAGCCTCCCTGTTCTCGACGGACACCTGCTGGCAGGGCCTGTCTTCAGCCACCTCAATGGCTCTGTGCATGTCGACTTACAACCTAATTACACGGGCGCCTCTGCTATTGATGACAGACCCTTCTCTTAAAAGCGCCCAGAGCCACCTGTCTGGGCTTGTGAGAGTTCGTAGTTAAGTCTGCAGGAATTTCATGAGTCTCTGAAGACAGCACTGATGAGGAGGAAGCCGGTGTAGCTCCGGGGTGGCTCCTGGTGTAGCAGGTGCCAGCCCTGGTTTGATGACAAAGCTTAAAAAACAAATGAGTGAAAGTAGTCAGACTCTCAGGTCCCCAGTGCAGGAAACTGAATCGCGGAGGTAGACGTGCGGGTGATAGAGAAGCAGAAGGCACAGCCCGAGTCAGGGTTTCCCCACAGAGCGCTGGGGAGGAACGTTCACAGCCAGCTCTGCCCGCCAGCCTGAAGCCAGAAGCCCAGCCCAGCCATGCTCTCCCAGGTCGAGCCGCCTCCATGCTCCATGAGCCACGGGGTCTTCGCCTCCACGTGGAAGCCAGGCTGCGTGGAAACACGTCCTGGAGAACGTGCCTAGAGACAGTGCCTGACAGGAGGCTGCCAAGACTGGCACGTGTTCATCGGTTTACACTAATAACCAGATTTTAAAGACCCGGTGATGCACTCAGGACAGGAGCTGAGGCAGGACCTCGGGCCTGAGAGTGGCTCTGCCCTCAGCTGTACTCCTAGGCAGCAGGACACGGGCAGCACCAGTAACTCCTGCTGCCACAAGGGCAAAGCTGCCCCACGTGCCCCCAGGAGGTGCAGCCGTTGCTGCCAGCAACGCGTTTGCTCTCCCTTCCGCAGTGCTGAATCTGTCGCTCTGCTGGCACTTGAGCAGGTATCTGAGAGGCCTCAGGTGCCCACGGTGTCCCTCTCGTCCCCCAGGAGAGGCTGGCCAAGTGCCACGGCACGCAGTGCGGGTTCTGCAGCCCTGGAATGGTGATGTCCCTATACACGCTGCTACGGAACTACCCAGAGCCCACGCCAGAGCAAGTCACTGAGGCTCTCGGAGGTGAGCCTGGGCCCGGGGGACCCGGGGGGCGGGTGCTGCCGGGGGAAGCCCAGGCATGAGTACCACACCTGCCTCCTCCGCTGTCATCACCCAAGTCTGCTCCAGTGAGGGCTGGGGGCTAGGGCCGAGGGAAGACTGGAATGGGAGTGGTGGGGACGTCAGGTGACAGGCCAGGTCCCTCTGCTACAGCTCCTGAGTGAGCATATGACCCTCGGGAGGCGTGGAAGAGCAAGGTTTGGTTGTTTGGTGTTTAGTTAGCCTGCCGTTGGCAGACTAAGCACCTGCTTTAGCAGGCGCAGGGACCAGGTTTGATCTTCTGCACCACAGGCCATGCTGGGCCACTACGCCAGCAACCGAGGCGGCGCATGGTGGCACGCGCCTCTCATCCCGGCTCTGGGGAGGCTAGAAACAGGATAATCGCTATGAGTCCGAGCAGCATAGTGAGATCCTATACCAAATACATTTTTAAAAATTAGCCTGCCGGACTCACTCATTAGTATTACTTACTAAAATTAGCTTTTGCAAAGAAGAAAGATTTCACATCCTCCGGGTCTGTTTGTCCATTAAAAGATAATGGAGGTCATAAACGGTTGCTTGTCACCAGCAACTCAAGGAGCAGCTCATTCTCTTGTGACCAATAGAGGCCAAGTTTAAATTTACAAAAATACAGCTTTCTACCCCAAAAGGCCTGAGAACAGACAAGGTTTTCTGTAACAAACATACCTGGTCGCTGATCCCACCTGGACCAAGCTTGGTCACTAGGTCTTGGGAGAAGGCTATTTGCCAGCCCTGAAGGGCCCAGGGATGCTCTTTGCCTGTTCAGCTGTCAGCTGCCAGGCCAGCCCAGCAGAGGCCATGCCACGCAGCTGGGTGACCCCGTGGGGGTACCTGTCCAGGCAGCCACCCTGTCCTTGGTGCCTGCAGAATGTTGGTGAGGTGCCCACCTGCCAAGCAGGGCAGCTACAACAGGGCAGGCAATCCAGCCAGAAGGGTCGGGGGAACCGGAGCAAAAGGAGGTGCGACTGGCCTGTAGTCTCAAGAGCATCTCCAAGGAGAAAATCCATCCAAAAGGAATGTGGCTGGGCGTGGGGAACAAGAAGGAGCCTCATCTTGAGGACCACTAGATCGCTGGAAACACAGCGCAGGCGTGCAGTGCCGCTCCCTAACTGCTCCTCCTCACCGGCCAGGTAACTTGTGCCGCTGCACTGGATACCGGCCTATCGTTGAAAGCGGAAAAACTTTCTGTGCGGTAAGTTTGCAAAGAGAATGCTCATTGCATTGACTTAATTTAGCGAGCCGTTGCATGACGTAATCCATTGCGTCGAATAATCTCTCAGATAACCTTGGAGGTCGTTGGAGGAGCAGGCAGAGAGAACCAAGTGGGGTGGGGTGAAGATGCGCTGAGAGGGGAGCCCCAAGCTCCAAGCCCAGTCTCTGCGCAGAGACAGGCTCGAGCATGGGAGAGAGGCTCAGAGCCTGGACCTCCACACAGGCCTCCACGCAGGCCACAAAAGCGCAGCCACGAGCTGTGTGCAGAGGAAACACTGGCTCCTGCCCACAGGGGGCTGTGCCGGGAGGCCACAGAGGGCAGAGGGTGGACACATGGGCACCCGGACATGGTGTGGCCAGCACGAGGGGCCTGATGTGCCCAAAGGGTTCAGAGTGACTCCAGCAGCACCCGAGGGAGCTAAGTGACACACAGGTGTGTTTCTGCTGGTATGCAGATTCTGAAGGCAGCTTCTCCCGAACTGAGCCAGGGCACCCTGGGCCACCTGCATGGCCACACCCATCCCCACCAGGAAGCCATCAGAGACCTCCACTCATCTCTGATGGAGCAGGCATGGAGGCTGCTCTCCCACCTGCAGGGCCCCGGGAGGTCCATCTGACTGATGCCCCCTCCCCTAGGAGCCCACTGTCTGCTGCATGAAGGGGTCTGGGAAGTGCTGCCTAGAGGAACAGGAGGAGATGGGCTCTGCGCACACGCCTGAGAAGGTGAGAGCCAGCCTCGCCCAGTGTGCGCAAGTTTCCTGCTCCTGTGGGGGAATCCAGCGAGGAATGCCTGGGTCCAAGTCACAGGAAGCCTTGAAGAGCTCTGCGTCGCAGCCCCACAAGGCTGGGTCCCAGACGCCTTCCTTGGAAGCATGAGGACTCTGGCAGGAGCCTGGCGGGGCCCTGGCAGCCACAGTGGCACGGGGCGAGGGCAGCTTCTCACTCGAGTCAGGGCACGGCCCGCCAGAGACCCCAGGGCTCCCAGCCCAGCTTCCAGACCAAAGGAGGAAGCAAGCCCGCAGGCATGCAGGGGAACCAGCTCCGGGTGGGGAGGGTCCCTTCAGGCCCTAACCCAAGGAAGGACACGCTGGGCTCCTGTAGCCTGCAGGGCCTCTGGATTGGCCCTGGGGCCTGCTCTGTTCTGTCCAGGTGTGCACCAAGCTGTACGACAAGGATGAGTTCCAGCCCCTGGACCCCTCCCAGGAGCCCATCTTCCCCCCGGAGCTCATCGTAAGACCCTTCTGGGCACAGTCGGGCATGGGATCCTGGAGCCACACCCTGCGAGGGAAAGTTGTCCCCCGGCCCCCCAGTGGAGTGGCACCTGGTTTCTAGGGATGGGTCAGCTCTGACCACAGAGCACCTATGCAGGTGGCACAGATGGGTGACCACGGGTCCTTGGGGACCCTGAGGGGACGCTAGGGACACTAGGTACTGCGGCACACACTGAGAGGCGGCCTAAGGACACCTGTAGAACTCAGCCTCTGTGATTTCAGCTGGGGGAGGGGTGCAAGTCATGAGCAGGGTGGGGCGGGCCCTCCAGAGTGCACCCCCAGAGCCTGAGCCTGTGTGCATAAACGCAGATGCTCACCTGCAGGCAAGCGTCGGTTTGCAGAGCTGTAAAACTGCCACCCACTCTATACCTGCTGAGGCACTCGGGGCTGCCATGTAGGGAACGCTGTGCCTGCTGGTGGGCTTTGTCCTGTAGAAGACCCCAAAGCTGGGTCCACAGGACAGGGGAGGACCTGGGCTGGAGCCGTAACTCTCCACACCCTGCCCCTCCCCAGTCACCCCGACCACACAAGCGTGTGCCACTCAATGGCCAGCAGCCTGTAAATACCCACCCTGGGCCACCGAGAGGGTCCCCAGATGGGCGTCAGCACTTGCGGCAAAGAACACCATTTGCCTCTCCCCAGAGGATGGCCGAAGACCCCAACAAGCGGAGGCTGACGTTCCAGGGAGAGAGGACCACCTGGCTTGCCCCCGTGACCTTGCCAGACCTCCTGGAGCTAAGAGCCACCTTCCCCGAAGCCCCACTCATCATGGGGAACACAACCCTGGGTAGGTGGCTCCAGCACCCAGGGCCAGACTCTGCCCCCCCCCCCCAGTGCCGTCCTCCACTCACAGGGAGGAGCTCGGCTCCTAAAGCGCTTTCTGGCTTGGCTTTGCAATCACAGCTGTCTGTCCGCTTAGCCCCTGGGAGACACCTGTCAGCATCTGTTCATCGGCTCCTTGTTCTAATGCTATAAATGCTTTTGCTTTAAGGACCCAACATTAAATTTAAAGGCGAATTCCACCCAGTTTTCATCTCTGCGCTTGGGGTTCCGGAGCTCTATTCGCTGAATTCCGAGGATGACGGTGAGCACCTCTTCCCGCTGTCGTACTCTGCAGCACCAGGCTTGCGAGGCTCCCCGGGGACCTGGCCTCTGCTCCCCAGGCCCTTGCAGAGAAGATGCGCCTGTCCTCGTGCACACACGCATGTGCCGGTGTGCTTCTTCGCACGTGTCTTCCGGCTCACGCGTGTGCTGGTGCATCTTCCTCTACACACACGTGCACTGGTGCTCTGCATGGAGTGTGCCTTCTCCACTGTGGGGGCCACACTGAGCCCCACAAGCTCACCTGAAAACAGAGCCCCAGGCCTCGTCTTCCCATGAGGAGGCCTCGCTGCAGGACAGGCAGCAGTAGTGCCTGTGCAGTCAGCTCCCACGCAGGCTAAGGGTTAGTTCTGAAGGTTGGATGCCAGAGTCTGAGGTGGGCCCAAACCCATGGCCCTGTGACTGCCCAGGTGAGCGGGGCATCCTCTGCTCCCTGCTGAAGCCAAGAACTCATGGCCAGGGATTGCTGCACTCGTGGCTCTCAGGGACAAGCAGGTGTGTGTGTGTGTGTGTGTGTAAGGCTGTCCCTGCAGCCTTATCCTGAGCTGCCGCACCAGCTTCTCCTGGGCTCTCAATTTCAGGAGTGACCATGGGCGCAGGACACAGCCTGGCCCAGCTGAGCAACGTGCTGAAGTCCATTGTTTCTGAGCAACCAACGGAGAAGACACAGACCTACAGAGCCCTGCTGAAGCACCTGCGGACACTGGCCGGGGCCCAGATCCGGAACCTGGCTGTGCGTCTCCTGGGAGGCAGATAAGACAGTGGGCAGGCGGAGCATACAGATGAGGGTGGGGGTGAGCTTGGGTGTGAGCCTGGCCTTGGGTGTGAGCGTGGGTGTGAGCCTAGGCTCAGGTATGAGCCTGAGCCTTGGCCTGGGCTTGGGCGTGTGCACAGGCTTGAGCGTGAGCCAGAGCGTGGATAGGAGCGAGTGCTGTGCCTGTCAGAGTGAGATTCCCGGGGTAACACATCACCCTAGAGGCCCACGTCCCTGAACTGAGGTGCAGTCGGCCGTAGGGCAGGGCCATCTGTGCCCTGGCCACACTGCCATCTGTGGCTGAGTCTTGGCCAAGGCTCACAGGCTTTCCTTCCCGCGTGCTCGCCAGGCTCTGCCCCACACTGGGCCCAAGGCTGGTGGCTGAGGCTCACTGACTGCTGCCTTCCTCAGTCGGCCTCCCTGCTGAGAGTTGGTTAGGTCTCTCCTGGATGACTTCAGAGGGACTGGCTCGGGCCTTGCTGTACCTTCCCCCTGTAAGGGCCACTGCTCCCTCAAGAACTCATCCCCAGGTGTCCCAGAGGCACAGGACCATGCCATGCAAGGCTGCCCTTGAGGGTGGGCCAGGGCTCTGAGAGACGCAAGGCACAGCTATCCTCCCTAGAGGGCACCCGGGCTGTGGTGCCCACTGCCTCACTGGTGGGCACGGTCCCTGGCCGCTCGCACCCTCTCCCTCCTCGACGCATGCCCCCTCACCTCCCTCTTGGTCATCTTCATCAATAAACAATCAGGGCGATGACCGACACGCAGGCCTCCCGGCACAGGGAGCAGTGCTGCGCTCGGCCGAGGCTTGCACAGCGCCTTGTCTGCTGCTCCAGACTCTGCCAGATCTCGCCCAGAAGAGAATTTCAATTTTACACATAATTCCTTCTTTGTCCAGCAACTAAGGGCTGTTTTAAAAGGTCACCCGCTCTCATCCAGACTTTAGGAGGACACGTGGCCACACGGCCTACCATCTCTGATCTGAATCCCATCCTTGCGGCGGGAAAGGCGACGCTCCAGCTGATATCCAAGGGTGAGAGCCAGGCTTCCGGCCGCAGGTGCTGGGCAGGGGTGTGGGAGCCCCAGATGGCTTGTTTCCTCAGAACCAAGGAGGCAGCTGCACGGCTGTCCACGCTCAGAGGTTCTGAGTGAAAGACTGCGTGGTTTCCTGAGCCTGAGTGTTTTTCCTGACACTGACCAATTTATAAGGAGCCCGAGGCAGTTGAGGAAAAACGGCAAAATTTTTGTCTAGCTTCAAATGTTTCTGGCAGCTGTCCTGCCACAGCTGCATGAAGACGGGGTTTTCTGACCGGACTTTACACGTTAAACTAAGCTGGGTGTGCAGGACTGTCAGTCACTGACTCTGTCAGCAAAGGCACCCTGAGCTCTGAAGAGGGAAATTACCTCAATCAAGGAAATGAAAGCAATGAGCGCAATTGCTAAGGCTGCTGACAGAAACAGCCTTCTCTTTGAGGTTGAACATGTTGAAAGGGTCGGCCTACCAAGAGACTACAGCAGGCTGTTAGGAAAGGCTCGTGCGGGGACCCCATGTGTGTGTCGCCCATGTGCGTGTGGGGACCCGTGTGTGTGTGTGTGTGTGTGTGTCTTCCGTGTGCAGCTCCAGTGAGGGCAGCGCCCGCACCTAGCCCCAGCCCAGCTCTGGGCTTCGGAAAGGCCACTCGGCCTGTCTGGGCCCTGGCTTCACCGTCTGTGAAGTACGTGCACCAAAGCGGGTTATTTCCAAGTAACCCTAAGAACCTGAGTGCATGTGTGGCATGCAGCGTGGCACAAACACCAGCAGAGCCCCTCCCACTTTTAGCATGTCTGTGCTGCTCAGATGCATGACTTGGTCATGGTGGGAAGATCCCCAACACACGTCACACATTCACAGCCCTGCCTCCCTCCTGCCTCCCCACCTGGGCCGTGGGCAGTGCGCTCTGCCCACTCCAGACCCCGCCCCACCCCACTGACCTGTGGATTGGCCCTGCATCCGTGACTTGGCCACGTGGCCTGCAGCCTGTGTTCTGCCGCAGCACGCCGCCCTCTCCCCAGCACCTCCCTGCACTCCCTCATTTCTCCTCCCACAGAAGGGGCACGGCAGATCCCTCTGGACAGTGCCTTCCTCGAGAAGTCCCCGGGGGCCGGCCTAAAGCCTGGAGAGCTTGTGATGTCTGTCTTCATCCCCTACACTGCTCGGGTGAGTCCTGCCCCCGCTCAGCCTGGCGCCCTCTCCCCTGGCAGGAGCCCGAGCCCCAGGTGTGGTGGGCATCATCCTCCCCGCTCCCCTGGCAGGAACTCAAGCCCCAAGTGGGGTGGGCACCATCCTCCTGCTCCCCAGTGCAGGGAGCACATGTTCCTAGGCTGCCACCTTTGGACTTCTGGGGCCCTGGGCACTTGCAGGGTCATGGCGCCCTTCCTGCACAAAATGTGTTTGATGGGACTGTGATGTGGAAAGATAGACTCGGTCCTGGCTGCCCTCGGCAATGCTGTTTGCTACTATAGTGTTCAGTCTACAAACCAAAGCACCTGCACGCAGGCACAGGGGTCGGGGTTTTGATCCCAGGGCCTGCCATACCAGCCCCGCCTTAGGGCATGCCGAAACAGCAATTGAGACTTGGCGTGGCGGCACACACCTGTAATGCCAGCTCTTGGGAGGCTGTAAACAGGAGGATCACTATGAGTCCGATCTAGTAGTAAGACCCTGAACACCCTGTAGACCCTTCCTTAAAATACAAATAATAGTAGTAATAATAATAATAATAATAATGCTGAGTCTTGCATTGGGCCTTAAAATCCATTAAAATAGCAGCCCCATGAGACCCAAGGAAAAGCTTTCATGGGAGTAGAACTTTGGGGTCTAATGAATGTGCGTCGTAGCCAAGATAAGGAACATTTGCAGTCCATGCTGCCTGTGGGAAGGTTCTGACAAACAGCAAGTAATATCAGTGTAAAAGTGGTTTCAAGTCACCCAGTAATTATTAGCAAGCAGTTTACCTAAAATTCCAGACGCATTGCCGCGTGCCTATCCTCTGCACAGTGCTAAACCCAGAAGGCACCACCAGAGCCCCACCTGCAGACCCAGCTCCTCGGGAGGCTGAGGCAGGAGGGTGACAAGTTCAGGCCCAGCCTGGGCAGCTTAGTGAGACCCTGTCTCCAAATGAAGAACAAAACACCTGGGCCTGCAGCTCCAGGCGAAGGCCCCGGATTCCACCCGCCAAATAAAGAGACGGCGATGGAGACAGAGGACGGCGTGAGGGCCCATCCTAGAGGCTCTCTAGAGCTGACAGGAAGAGCTGGACGTAGAAAGGGGAGAGCCCGGTGTCCTGGGGACAGGGCACACAGAGCGTTGGCATCCTAGCGGGTCAGGAGCCGCCACCGTGCCCTGACGGCCCCGCCCTGCAAAGGCCACGGTCAGGGTGAGAGAGGGTCCCGGGGCCCTGCCTGCTATGGGGGGGGGAGCACAGGGGGCCGAGGCCAAAATAAGTAAATAAGTAAATAAATAAATAAACAAACAAACAAAAGCTCTGAAACAAGAAATAAAATAAAATAATAAAAATTTTAAAAAATAATAAAATAAAATAAAATGTAACTAGGTAAAAAGATAAATTTGAGGGTTTTATCGATAAATGGATGCGACTAGAGACCATGTTCTTTTCTTCTTTTTTTTTTTTTTTTTTTTGCGGAACCAGGGTTTGAACTCACAACCTTGCACTTGCGAGGCAGGCACTTGTGCCATGGAGCTATCTCCCCAGCCCCAACTGTGCTCTTAAGTGAAATCAATCAGACCCACATGGGCAAACTTGGCCTTGTTTCCTTAGTGCGAGAACCTGAAAAAAGACAGTACAGTCTGAAGGCCCCAGTAGATGCTGCGGAAAGGGAAGGAACCGCCCCAAGGGCGGGAATCCCTGCGCTGAGGGGGGGGGCACAGGGAGGGGGAGCTCCAGCCCGGGACATCAGTAGGACGGCTCAGACGCCCGCACTGCGTGTTTCTGCTGCTCTGTGGAAAGGAACGGGTGGTGCCTAATTGTTGTGTCCTACTACTGACCCCCCAAAAAATCCTGTACGGAGTTTATTCTAGAGGAAAGGCCCCCTCCGAAGGCTGAGAGTGAGGTCAAGTGTGGGCCACGCAGGTATTTAAGACCACAGAATAAGCGGGAAGAGAGGGGCTGGGTTGGCTGAGGACTGGTCACCAGGGCTGTCTCCTTGCTCGCAGCTGGTCAGACAGAGCTCCAGGGTCCAGGGCCCACATCAGGGACCAGGCCCTGCCCACAGTGCAGGGTCAGGGTGTGGGCTGTGGTTTCCAGGGAGGACTCTTTCACAGATGCACAAGAGCACGCGGCTGACACAGGCCCAGAGACACAAGTAGGAGCACACCACAGTCGCCGTCCAATGGCTCCTAGGTCCCAGCCAGGGGCACCCAGCAGGGGCACTAAGTGCCCCCTCGTCTCTGTCTGCAGTGGCAATTTGTGTCAGGGCTCCGGCAGGCCCAGCTGCAGGAGAACGCCTTCGCCATCGTCAACGCCGGCATGAGCGTGCAGTTCGAGCCGGGCACCAGCACCATCCGAGACCTGCAGGTGCTCTACGGGGGCGTCGCCCCCACCGTGGTCTCCGCAAGCCGCACCTCTGCACGGCTGGTTGGCAGGTGAGGCTCTGGCGGGTTCGGGACCCTGAAGCCTTACCTCTAAGACTTCTCCAGTGCTGGCAGGGGTTAGGGGTGTGCTGGGAATCAAACTCAGGACCTGGCACTTGCCAGGCAGGCACCTGTGCTGCTAAGCTATATCCCTGGCCCTTTTTTTCTGGTTTTAAATAAATGATTGTCTAGAAAATGTGAACTCCTAAAGAAAAAAACATAGAAAACACATGCTTTCTAAAGAGCCAACCCAAGGCCACGATTCTGGTACTGCAGGTCAATTAAGTTGTCAAAAAGCATGAGCAATCTCTCTGTCCCTCTCAAGCCTTCCAGCACTTAGAAAGTAAATATTTAAAATTCCTCTAACTAGGCCAGGTATGGTGGTGACACTTCTAACCAGCACTGAGGCCAAGACAGAGGATTACAGTGTGCTGAAAGCTACCCTGGCCTACACAGCAAGATCCCAAAGATAGGAAGGAAGGAAGGAAGGAGGGAGGGAGGGAGGGAGGGAGGGAGGGAGGGAGGGAGGCAGAGAGGGAGGGAAGGAAGAAAGAAGGAAAGAAAGATCTAACTAGTGCTTGTACAATTATTTTATTAACCCATTATTTTCTTTATTAATAACTAGAAATTACTACAGGTTTGTTCTCAAATACTAAAATAAATCTATTCTTCCTAAACCGTGATGCAGAAAGTTTCACTTAGGAAATATTTAGTGTCCCTGATAATTTGGCCAATCACCAAATTCCCTGAATCATCTTTCACTCAGGCAGTTCAAGGCAGACATCACAGAGGCGGACTCGGCAGAGGGGACCAGGGCTCTCTGTGTCCACGTCACTGAAAGCCACTAGGCACTGTGAGCTTGCTCAGTCTGCCTCACAGGTGGCCTGCAGGCCAACCCTGTCGCCCTGGATGCAGTGCATTGTGGGAGGTGGCCTAGGCCTGAAGCCAGGTTGCTTACTAGGCAGGGCTCACTGGGGTGCAATCTGAATGGACCAAGACCACATGCTGCTTGGACTTGGGGCTGGAGGGGCAGCCAAGTGCCTTTGCAGGAGAGGAGTGACAGGATGGCCTTGCTCCCAACCCAGCTCCCGCAGTGCCCACCCCACCCCAGACATCCCTACTGGCCCCCCAAAGACAACTACTCTAGACTGCTCCCCCACACACACACGCTGCAGGGCACAGCTCTCGTGGTGCTCGGGAGGCCAAGGGTGCTGCCTGAGCCCTCTGCAGCCATTGGTCCCCTCTGCAGGCCCTGGGATGACCAGATGCTGAGTGAGGCCTCCCGGGGGATCCTGGACGAGATCCCCCTGCCCCCCGATGCCAAGGGCGGCCAGGTGGAGTTCCGGCGTACGCTGCTAGTCAGCCAGTTCTTCAGCTTCTACCTGTACGTGCAGAAAGGGCTGAGCAGATTGGTGAGTGGTGTGTGTGTACGTGCACATGCACATGTACCAGTGGGCACAGCTCCTCCAGGCTTGGGCACCAGTGACAGAGCTGGGACCACCAGGAGCCTGGTCCACAGTGGGAGAAGCCCTGGCAAGGGAGAGGAGTACAGGGTCTCGCTACGCAGCTCAGACTCAGCGTGATCCTCCTGGCTCAGCCTCCCCAGAACTGGGATTACAGGCATGAGCCACCACGCCCAGTTTGGTGGCTAGCATAGCATGCCCAGGGTTCAGGGGCCAGCACAGCGTGTGGTACCTAGGATCAAACCCAAGTCCTTGCGCTTGCCAGGCAGGCACTTACACCGCCAAGCTATCTTTGTGGCCCAAGTATTCTAGCATTACAGAAGAATTCAAACTACAGAGGAGCAAAAATTTTTTTACACTGACTATAATCTGATAATCCTATCTTAATCATTAACATTTTGGAATATTTGCCTTTCTACTTTTTCAACAAAGAGAAACATACTGTCCATAAAGTTTGAAACCCTTCCTTTACCTCACTGTATTTTGGAGCCTTCTTTTTCTTTTGCATCAGTAAGTAGGTGTCTATGAAACCTTTCTCGTGGCTGCAGAATGTCACATTGAAGGCAATCGTGGTCATCTCCCCCTTGCTCGGCATTTACTTTAATTCAAGCACGAATAACCTGCACGTGAGCACCCTTTTAAAGAGGTGCTTGGGGATCCCTTTGCTGCGTCGGGCTTTGCGCCAGGAGATAAGCTTCGCCTGGCCCCGCACAGCGCTGTGTGAGCATCCCGCGCTGGCGAGGAGACCGGCGCCTCCCGGGGGGATGTGGACTTC
The DNA here is from genome assembly GCA_004027025.1 of Myocastor coypus. Taxonomy (NCBI): domain Eukaryota; kingdom Metazoa; phylum Chordata; class Mammalia; order Rodentia; family Myocastoridae; genus Myocastor; species Myocastor coypus. The sequence goes on along the minus strand of PVJA010032423.1, from coordinate 511 downwards.
GCTTCACTTTCCCTTTTCTTTCCCACACACAAAGGAAATCAGATTGCACATAATTTTTAAACTTTTTATTTATCTATTTTTACTTTTGGTACAGGGTCTCACTACACAGGTTAGACTTGTAGTGATCCTCCTGTGTCAGCCTCCCTAGTGCTAGGATTATAGCTGTGCGCCACGACATCCGGTTCTGAGGCTGGCACAGTGCGCCTGGGGCTCTGGGGCCTGCGTGGCACGGCATGCAGTACCAGGGATCAAACTTGGACTTGGCACTTGCTAGGCATATGCTTATGCTACTGAGCTATCTCGCCAGCCCTTTAATAAAAAATAGTCTAGCCGGGCGTGGTGGTGCACGCCTGTAATCCCAGTACTCGGGAGGCTGAGGCAGGAGGTTCTGTGAGAGTTCGAGACCAGCCTGGGCTACAAAACTGAGCTCAAGGCCAGCCTGAACTGTACAGCAAGACCCTGTCTCAAAAAGACAAAAAATAATAATAATAATAAATAAATAAATAAATAA
>PVJA010032422.1:0-18662 GCA_004027025.1 Myocastor coypus | reverse complement strand
GGAGGATGCTGTGGGTGGTTCAGAAGGCAGACTTTTAAAAACAGCCATTCATATATTGAGACCCTCAGCAGTAACTGGAGAGAAAACAGATCAGTAAGAGTAACCTGTGCTAGGGGCTTTCATATTTTTGTCATTTTAGCATTAAAAAATTGTCACTAAGCTAGAAAGATCTAGAAATTTGAGTTTTATTATTAAAACTGAAGATGGATGAGCTAATCAGAAAGCTGAGGGGAAGAAGGAGAAAGCTGTCATTCAATGAATCCCTTGTCCATATAGTTTTCATAAATTTAGAAACTTTAGATTGTTGAAGTATCATTAAACTCAATTCTTACCTCATCCAAAATATCTAGGGTTGCTAGATCATCTACATCCTTTTGAATGGAAATTAAAGATCTGTTGAAGTTACTTTTCTTGGTATGAATACGCTCATGCCTATGGGGGAAAATCATTTATGAGTTAAAAGGTTTTTAATGATCAGAGGAGAAGTTGTATTACACACATGTAAGATGGAATAAAAATCTTCCTAACTTCAATTACAAGCTACTAGAAAATATTTCAGTATATTTTGCCTTCGTTGTTTTTTTTTTTTTTTTTTTTTTTTTTTTTTTTTCTTTTCACTGGAAAACACAACCATACTTCATGAATAATCAAAAGGGTCCATAATTTCTGTCAAAAAGTACCCTAAATTTGTTAAAAATTTCAAGCTTTCTGTAAATCTTTATGATTTAAAACGTTATAAAGTGGTAAGTTTGCAAGATTTGATTTTACTATATTTCTAGTGCTATTGAGGTGATAGGCCAATGGTGGTCAAAGTATGATAATTTAAAAGTTATCATGCAGGAAAATTTAGTAGACATACAAAATAAAATCTTAAATTTTCAAAAGATTAAATGTATGTAAAAATGGATTTCAGTGACTTTTCTTGATCAGAATAGGTCAGTGACTTTTAAAAATAGTATAAACATCTTTGCGTAATGTGAATGCGAGAGAAGTTGGTGACATGAACACAACGGCTTGTTTAAACCCTTCCAGATGGGCCCGGCGGAATGGCTCAGTGGTCTAAAGCGCCTGCTTGGGAAAGCTTGGGCAGCTTCAGGGACCGCAGTTCAAACCCCGGCACCACATGCTGTGCCAGCCCCGCCCTCGGGACGGGCTGAGCCGGCCATAAAAATGAGTGAATAAACAAACAAAGGTTCTGAAACAAGAAAATAAATAAATAAATAAAATATTTAAAAAAAAATAAATAAACCCTTCCAGATATTCACCCTGAGAACTGCACTTCCCAGTGTTGAATCTGTGACATACTTCCAAGCACCTGCATTTGTCCACTGATATAGAGGGGAAGGGATTAACGGAACATAAGAATTATTAAGAACTATAACATTTCCTCAGAAAACTTTAGTGGTTTCTAATTGCTTAGAAAATTAAGTCCATTAGCAATACGGATGTAGCTCAGTGCTACAGTGCTTGCCTAGTAAGTAGAAGGCTCTGCATTCAATCCAGCATGGAAAAAGAAAGATAATTCAATCTGTTACCATACTAAATGGACCCTTCCGAAACTAAGGCCAGCTCGCTGTTAGCATCCATCCCCTCTCAATTGGGCGTCAACACTCTCTGATCATTCTCTTGTCCCTGTATATTTTCACCCCAGCTGTTTCACTTCACAAACAGTAAACTGTCTTCCTTTGGCTTCCAATCTCCTCCATACATTATTCTATTTCTTTGTTGTGCAGGAGGAAAAAAAAAATCTTTAAGACTATCATGTACACTTAACTTTCTTTGGGTTTCTATTGCCACATTCGATGAAAAGATCTTTTATTCAAGAACCCAATGACCGTCATGTTGCTAAAGTGACAAGTCAACCCAAGTCCTCGTTTTACTTAACCCACCGTCAGCATTGAGCCACTGCCTTCATTTATCTTGGCTCCCTGCACATTCTCTCAATTATTTTTTCTGGTTCTTCCTCATCTTTCTGTCACATTTTGAGATTTCTCAAAACTTCAGTTCTTTGGCTATATCTCCACAGTCTCCTCAAATAGTATCTCTTTTAAATTTCTCAGTAGTATACATCCATCAGAAGAAAGATCTAAGGTCATTTCAGTCTTTTTTTGCTTAATGTTTTTCTCTCTATGAGACAGCAACTTCCCATCTTTCACAACTGTTAACTCAAGATGGATCATATCCCTAAATGTATAGCTACAAGCCTCATAGAAGATGACAAAGGAGAACGATATCCTTGGGTTTGGCCATGAGTTTTTTTTTTTTTTTTTGGGGGGGGGGGACCAGGGTTCGAACTCACGACCTTGCACTTGCCCAGCAGGCACTTGTGCCTCGGAACTATCTCCCCAGCCCCTTGGCCATGAGTTTTGAGGTGCAATATCAACGTCGTTGTCCATCCATGAAAGTAAACATTGATAAGCTGGATTTTACTAAATTAGTTTAGTCATCTACTGTGTGGGAGATATAGTTAGGCAAATAAAAAGTAAAGGCACAGATGGAAACGAATATTTGTCACACATCCAGCAAGACTTGAGTATAGTGCTTGGAACAGTGTCTTACGCCTACTTTATTTTACTCTTATTTCTAATTCTCAATTAGGCTCCTCCATAATAATGTTTAACTATGCACATATTTATGCAGAAAATTTAATAATATCTGAATCTTTTACTAGAATTAACATTCTAAGATTTGAAAGATTGTCTTTAGTTCTGCATCTCATTACATGAATAAGCAGCTTAATATGGGACTTAATATGAGGCATGATTAAAAAATACAATGGTTATTTTAATTTTAAAAAGTATTACACTAAAAGGTAACTTGCAGTTGGTGCCCTTTGAAGTATGCCTCCTCACTCCAAACACTCATTTCATCATTCCCTCACTTTCTCAAGCAGTTCCCGAAGGCCTCCTTTGTGACTATCTTCAGGTTCACTGTCACGACTGCCCGGATGTTCTGAACTGATGCACAGCGTGTAACTTTCATGGTCATTTTGACATCAGGGAAGAGCCAAGAGTTGCACACTGCCAGACTGGGTGAAAAGGCAGATGAGGGGACACCATGCTATTTTTATGAGCATGCCTCTGCTGGATGGCCCTCAGAAGCAGCATTCCCTGTACGTATATATTTTTCAATGAGCAAAATATATTTATTAGGGGAAAGAAAACTCCAAGAGAGCAACAGGAGGGGGGCCTGAGCGGGTGGTCCTCCTTCCCTATATTTTTAATGTCATATAAAAATGTATACCAAGGGGACTTCCAGAACTGCTTCAGAAAATAGCAAGAATGATGGGGTGGGGGAAGTGTATCTTGAGAGTGATTACTATGTCCTCTATATCCTTTAGTATACTTAAAAAAAACTGAGTTATATTGACAAGTTTTATTTATTTTTTGTGTATGTATAGTACAAGGTCTATAGGATCTCATGACACAGATCAGACTCACAGTAATTCTTCTGTTTTCAGCTTCCCAAGAGTTGGGATTATAGGCAAGTGCTGCCACACCTAGGTTCAACTGCCATCTCAGTGTGGCATGGTACAAGGGGCCTGGAATCCTGGTCCCTGCACCTGTCTGAGCAGATGCTTTAATTTGCTGAGCTATCTGACCAGCCCTTTTAGTATACTTTTTTTTTTTTTTTTGTCTTTTTGAGACAGGGTCTCACTGTGCAGTTCAGGCTGGCCTTGAGCTAACTTTTGTAGCCCAGGCTGGTCTCGAACTCACAGCGATCCTCCTGCCTCAGCCTCCCGAGTGCTGGGATTACAGGCGTGCGCCACCACGCCCGGCTCTTTTAGTATACTTTTAAAAACAAATTTAAATATACATTTTATTATGATCAACCCTTGTAGGCCCTCAATAAATGTCAATTTAATGTCTAGATACATGTATTCATCCACAACTTTTGGTACAGGATTTGCTTACTTCATTTCCACATTTGGTGAACTGAATCGGTATCATCAACATCCCACAAAGAGATCCATGTAAGTATAATACTTTTGATAAATTACTTTTAAGAAAATAGAGAAAAAAAACTCAAATTATCTATCTAAATGAAGTGAAAGACCTTGAACTTTTTTTTTTAAATTTTGTGTACAGGGTCTACAGGGTCTTACTACATAGATTAGACTCATTGTGATTCTCATGCTTTCAGCCTCTCAAGCACTGGACTTAAGGAAATAGAAACCTAAGTGCTGGGGTTATAGGTGTGTGCCCCCAAGCTGGGTCTCAGTCACAGTCTCAGCACACCCTAGGGCCAGGGCCAGCATGGCACACTGGGAATAGAACTCTGGCCGCTGCGCTCTGCCTAAGCAGGTGTTTTAGTCTGCTGAGCTACCTGTCTGGCCCAAACCTTGAACTTGTTATGTGCTCTCATGAGTACCTTCAGTAGATAAAGATCAGAAAATATCTGCTTGCTGTGAGATGAAACCCCAGACAATTCTCCATTTTGCACAGCACAATTTAAAATTTCCTTGGTGTGGAATTCACTGCCTTCTTGATCTTGCTCAAAGTAGGCTGAAAATTTCAAAGGGTCTTTATTGCTCATCCTGTCTTTTCCATCTGGAATTATTTTCCTCCTATGCATGTCACAATTCCACTTTTTTTCTCAAAATTAAACTCACAGTCATTCTCTAGAGCCACTATAAGGAATTTAAGAGAGACACAACAATAGAGGAAAGTTTCTCACATTAAATTAGGTCTACATATCATTTGTTTGATGTAGGAAAACTAAACAAATGCCATTTGGTGTTCTAGGCCCATTTTACAGCTTAAGTTTCTGTTTCCTTAAGTCTGTTTCTTGTAAATGTCATAGATACCTATCCCAATACCACGCCATAGTAGGCTATATGACCACTGTTCCCTATGTAAATTGTTGAACGCCTTTCTTCTGTCACAAGCTAAGCCCATGCTTTATAGTATTTCTGTATGTGCACAAAATCATCTCAGCACTACCCCACCTCCCCAAGGCCCACAAGTAGACCCAGATCTATAGCCATATAACTGTTCTCCTCCCTGCCCACTCCATGCTTTGAGCTCAGCACTTAGCCATGGAGTGGGTGCCCACAGCTGGCCCCTCATAATGTTGCTTGTCTCTGTGTCCAGCCTCAGCGGGTGACTCAGTTAAATAAGTGAAGTTGCTGCAATGACTTTCTTCACCTTTCTGTGCCTGGGCCTATGTATGTAACAGAGTTGGTGGCTATAATCTTCATCATAACCTTAACATGATATTAGTGTTTCCCTGAAACAAACGATGTTTCAAGTTTGAGTAGAAAGTATCTTTAAATAATCTTTCTTAGCATAACATTTCTTGAAGTCACCAACTAATTTCTCACAGAACATCCAAATATTTATATACATAATTTTATATATCAGTGACTAGATAAGCAGTCATGATTTCTTACTGTTCTAGATATCATTTATGTCTTTATTAGTGTGCATGCAATGATTTGCCAGATTTAGCTGTATGAAAAGTATTAAACAAAACTTCAAGAAAAGTGAATTTTGATACTTAAAAATCTAAATGCAAGTGCACAGTTCCATATAAGCACCATTTATTGAGATTTTGCTATGCTCAAGACACTGCCTTAAGTATTGTGAGGATGTTGTATGTGGAATAAAATATAATCCTCTACTCCATGAATTCTTCTAGTACAAGACATAAACACAACAACTATATTGATAACAACACTTCTGCATTTATAACAAGTATCCAAACTGAAGGAACACAAAAATATTAGGCAAGTAGCAAGAGGGCACATCCTGTTAATCTGGGTACAGCTCCTAGGAGCTTTTGCATTTAATCCTGGCATCTAAGTAGGATTAGGACTCTAATAACTCATGCAGAGTATTTATGTGGGGTGAAGACTAGTGGATGATCTAGTCGGAAGGAACAGCAGGTACAGAGGCACAGCTGCAGAATATGTGCTCCAGAGAGAGCAATTATAGGCCATGCTCAGAACATACAGCACTACAGTCTATAGGCTGAGTGTATTAGTTACTTTTTGCTCATTGCTGGGACAAATACCCGACACTCAAAATGAGGAAGGAAAGGTTTATTTAGCTCACAGTTTGTGGAGGTTTCAGTCCATATTTGGCTGGCCCAAGGCTGAGTGGAACAGAGCAGAGAGCATCCAGTTCATGGCGGCGGAACAGCAACAAAATGGCAGCAGAGGCAGCCAGTTAATCAGGGCAGTAGAGCAGCAGCAACAGCTAGAGCTCCAGTCTGTCTCTCTATCTCTCTTTATATTACATTCAGGCTCTCTACCTTAGCTCCCGCCCTAGGTTACACCCATAATCCCAGAAGTACTTCCACCCATAATCCCATCAGTACTAAAACCCAGGGATCATGGATCAAGTCTCAAACTCTAGAAGTCCCCGCCCAATGACTACATGAGGCTTTGGGGGGACAACTAGACATAAACCATAACACTGAGGAAGCTGAAGGCTGAGGAAGCTAGGCTAGGGGAGGGAACGGTTATGGAGTAATATAGATGCTTTCAAATTCTAAATGTCCAAAAGCAAATGAAGGTATCCGCTCATAAATCTGAAGCCCCTATAGTACTTCCTGTCTCCCTGATAGAGTTATCGACTTAACTGTACATCCCAAAACAGCTCCTTCTCTCTACTTCCCACATCCATTCCATCACCAAATTATGTTATTTTAGTATTCTTAACATTTTTTAAGTCTCCATCTTCTCCACATCCACTAAGGAGATGACAGTGCCAATGAGGTGGAGATAACGGGTTAGTAACCATGATAAAGACGGGAATAAAAATTTAGATGTCATGAGTGCTCCACAGGAGAAAACTTCAAGGAGAAAGCAGATAAACTTAAAGGGCATGCAAAAACTGAATAGGATGAAATTTTAAAAGGGCAACTGGACAGGATAAAAAGTAGGCCATCTTACTTTTAATTGAGAGTTTAGTTACTTACTTAATGGTAGCTATGACAAATAAGAAAGGGTTCTGTAATTCAGAATTTCTTTTGAGTAGTTTACAGTAAGAGGATTATAGCTTGGGAAAAAAAGCAACAAATTAAAGGACAGTTGGCATCAGAGGTATAAACAAGCTGAAAATATGGAGAGGAAGATTATGAAGATATGCTGCAAATTTCATGAGAAAGAAACACTGTTAATCATGGATACGAAAAGCAGCGCTTCACATAGTCTTTCTAGATTGGCTTAATTGCTTAGCAATACACAGTTAAGTTTCCTCCATATCTTTTTATGATAATAGTGAATGTCTTTTTAGCACTGAAGAATACTCTATTGTCTGATGAAGCAGAGTTTACTCAGTCACTTAACTGAAGTAGAATTCTTTTTGTATGGTATTTGACTATTTGCTAATATTTTGTTGAAGTTTTGCATATATGTGTAGCAGAGATACTGATGTGTAGTTTTCTTGTTATACCTTTTTCTGTTTTGGACATTACGGTAATGATGGTTTCATAGAAGAAGTTATAAAGTATTTCTTCAGTTTCTGTCTTTTGGAAAAGTGTAAAAAAAGAAACAATTTATTTTATAAATGTCTGGTAGAATTCAGTGGTGAAACTATGTGGATCTAATGCTTTCAATTTTAGAAGAACATCATTTATTGTTTCAATTTCTTTAATAGATATAGAAATATTCAAATTCTTCCTCTGTGAGTATTGGAAGAATATGTCTTTCAAGGAATTATCCTTTCATCTAGGCTATACCACATTTGTGGGCATTAAATTCTTCATATTTTCCTAGTATCCTTTAATATGGCATCTACAATGACAGCTCTTCTGTCATTTCTGACACTAGTCATCTGTCTTCTGTTTTATAGCCTGGCTAGAGGCTTAATTTTATTGATTATAGTGAACTGCTACCTTTTGTTTGTTTTCTCCTTTTATTTCTTGGTTTCACTTTCTCTGATTTCGACATTATTTTTCATTATTTTATTTTTTTCTACATACTTTTGAACATATTTAATTTTCTTCTTCTAGTTTCCTACAGTGGGAATTTAGGTTACTAGTTGTAGTGGATTTCTAACTGGTGGTCAACTTACTATGCTCAGCTGAATTAAACTAGTATGGTGTTGGGTGCGGGAAGCCCACTTGAGAATTGTTGCCAGAGGATAAAGGCAGAACTGGAGAAGCTGAAAAAAAGCAAAACAAAACAAACAAACACACAAAAACCTGTTAGGGATGCTGTGCTGAGAAGCTGCTGGAGCTGTTGAAGGCTGTTAGTTCTTTTGGGCTGTTCTGCTGGAGGACACTGTCATGCTGGCTTTCCCCATGACCTTTGGACAAGCTTGGGTTTTCATCTTAAGCATAGAGATGTTATATATGTGGCTCCGGAGGAGAAGATGGTGCACTTCTTAGCCTCGTGGAGAAGGTTTTTGCTGCAGTACCAGGACTGATGTGAGGAGTAGATAGAGCAAGCTCTTATTTCTTCTCCTAGCTCCAAAAATCTGTTTAATATACTGTCCTTGAATAGAAGATGTATCAGATATTAAATTGATAAGAACAGATGCTACTCTTGGTCTTAGGCAAAAGGCAGAGAAGCAGTTGCATTGGCTTTCCTGATGGGAACTTGGCTTTCCTCACTGCTTGGAGAGGGTCGGGACCTCACTGTTGCTGAGGATGGCCGTGGCACTTTTGGGGGAGCATTGGTGCTTACTTTGAGCTTTGTTTACAGCTTGAATTCAGATTCCTCAGCTTTCTAGCACAGATCCTTCATCCTGTTTGCACAAACATCCTAGTTTCCACCACTGACCTTTGGGCCTTTCCAGTACATATCTGTGAAGTAGGTCTGCATGAGACTTTGTTGTGGGCTCTAGGCCTCCAGTTGGACTTGTGGGAGGTATTGTTATGAGCTCTAGGTTTCTATCTTGACTAATGCAGGATATTAAGACCTTGGTCCTTGGCTGAAGTCTTTAATGTTATTTATGTGGACAGATTTCCTGCATTTCTTATATATGACTTCTGGGTGATTCTTTAAAAATTACTATTATAAAATATGATCTGTATTATATTGTTCCCTTTGCAAAACCCCTAAACCATGATAGAGGCTTTTGGTCAGATATATGTTGAGAATCAAGAGCAAAGAACCCAGCAGAATGATTTAAATGTGACTTTGGCCGGAAAGGATGCTCCAATAAAGCTGTGGTCTGTAAATATAGAACTGAGAGGTTCTCCATTGCCAAGAAAGAACAAGAGAATGGAAAAAATCTCCTGAGAGCATCACAGGACACAGGTCTCCGCAGACTCAAAACTGCAGGGTAAGTGACTTTGCCTTGGAGAGAATGCTGCAGAGAAACATGTTTGGAATGGTGGTGGCAGCCACACCACATTCTAAAATAGCACCAGAATAGAGAATTTGTTCCTCAGAATCAGGTTCAGAGTGTTCAGCAATCCAGGCACTTAACCCCTACAGAAAAGAGAAGAAAGCCAGGATGCCGCTCTAGCTAGCAGTAGACCTTGATATCATCCATGTGATGCTCATTTTTGGTGCATGCAGAATGTAAGTGTTCTGAGGTTAAGAAGACGTCTGCCAAGGTTTCAGAAGGCCTGGGAGGCCAAGCTGTGTGTGAAGCAGAGAGTGAGAAGTTTAATGTGCAGTGGAAACCCCAGAAGTTTGGAAAATCCAGAAATGTGGATAATCTAAGGGAAACTGTAAGGAGCAAAGCCAGCCCAAGAAAGAAGTCAGTGGAGCTACAATCACCAGAAGTGACATAGAGATGGAGTCACATAGAGTTCACAATTTTCCACAGATTGTTTTGGATATTCCACGTGGAACTATAGGACTTAATGTTTGTCCTTCTGGATTTTGGACTTGCTTTGGTGCCAAAGCTTGGTTTGCTGTTGTATGTACCTTTTGGAATGGTAATTTTTATCTTGTGCCTTTGAATGTGGCAAATGTTCAACTTTTCATTTGTACAGGGGCTCACAGGTAAGAGCTTGTCTTAGATCTTGGAGGAGACTTGGGACTTGGACTTTGACTTTTCAGCAATGCTAAAACTGTAGGACTTTGGCAACCCAGAAATAGACTAAAATGCCTTTAGTATAAAGTGTGAGTCTTTAGGGGTCCAGGGGCAGAATGTTATGGTTTGTGTGTATTAGTTCCCCAAACCTTCATGCCGTCATTGGGACATGGTTCTAGAGTTTGTGATTAATTCATGATGGGATTATGGGTGTGTGAGTGCAGTTGGGATTACAGGTGTGAGTGCTACACCTAGCCTGTGGTGGGCAGAATGCAACATAAGGGAGATGGACTTGCTCCTTGTAGCCATTGTTGCTACTACTACTCTCTTTGCTCTGCTATTTTCCACCATCATGAACTGCTACATTTTTCCATGTGCTACTCTGCCAGCTGAGTATGGAATAAAACCTCCAAAAACTGTGAGGTTAATCAACTGAGCTGCCTGGCAAGCCCCCTAAAGAGCTCATACACTTTTGTTTTTTTGCAGTATCAAAGATTGAACTCAGGACCCTGCACTTGCCAGGCAAGTGTTTTTTCTACTGAGCTATCTCCCTAGTCCCAAAACCATGAGCTAAACAAACCCTTCCTTCCTTAATTATGGCTGTCAGGTATTTTGTCCTGGCAATGAGAGAAGAGTAACTGAGAGATTCATCTTAGATCTTTTAACGTTTACACTTAATACAATAAATTCCTAGTCAAGTCTGATTCTGATGCTTAATTCTTCAAATTGTGTTACTGTGGAGCAGGTTTTTACTGCTGGTGTTCTTGTTTGTTTACACAGAAGATAAAAATAGCACTAGTGCACTGGCCATTGCTAATGTGGTGGTAGGGCATGGGGAGAAGGATGAGAGAAATATTGTATAGTCCCACGATCAGATTTTTGCCTTTTTATGAGTCATGTCTCTGAACCGTGAACTTGGTAAATGCTTCTAACTCCTCTCCTCTTTAGTCCTCATGGCACTCTTTGAGGGACACGATGGCCTGAGGAAGGCAGGGTTGGTCTAACTCCCCTTCTTCAGATTCTTTAAACTCTGAGAAAAGCCCCAATGTTTAGACTTTGGTTAAGTAGTTCCTACCTAGACCAGGTCTTGTTAAGAAGAGCAGAATGATCTGGCATAATAAAAAAAGAGTGGCTCCTTTTCCCCTCCTATGAAGTCAACCTGAGGGGATTTTCATCAGATATTCACTGTGAGAGCCTTACTGATCTTCCAGGAGTAAAACTTACAAAAGTATGAGGGGCTTCCAATGAATGGAGTCCTTGGTTGTTTTTGATTCTCAGACTTTTATCCACACTGAGAATCTAGAAATTCATCAATTGTGGCTCAGGCTTTTCAATCCCAGTGATAGGATTGAAGAGGCTTTTGCTCCAGTAAGTCGTGATTCTTTGTGTCTGCTAGCTGGCCACACTGAATCTGCAGGCAGCAGCCTGCCAGTAAACTTTTACTGATGGCTCTCAGAACTGTTCCTCTCTGTGTTCAGCTACTTATTGGTTGTTGGGATGGAAGGACAACTTCCAGGTCCCTGACCTGCTAGATTCAAACTGGATGAAGAACATTCCCAAAGAACCTATATTTATGAAGATGTTGGCCAAAATAAGAAAAATAAAGTTCCACGACAGTCACCATTGTCACTTTAGGCTTGAGACTGCAAGTAGAAGTATTGGTTCCTGGAAATCTATAGATAGGGGCTGTTCTAGGTCAGCACTGGGGTACCAAAGCTGGCCTTCTAGAGCATGCAGAAGGATAAAGAAGTGGGGAGTGGATCTACATACTAGTTTTCTGTTGTTACTACAATAGACTTATCCCAAATTCCGTGACTCAAAACAAAAAGCCTCCAATTTCTTTCAGTGCATCCAAAATCAGTCTCACTGGGCTATTACTGTCAAAGCTAGATTTTTCTCACTGTTTTCCAGTCCTGGTGGTTGTTTGGGTTACAGTCAGGTCATTCTAATTGCTGCTTCCATCTTCACTGGCTTCTCTCTCACAGGCCATCTTCCCTCTTAAGACTCCTGTGTAGCCCTCCAGCTTATCCAGGAAAATCTTTCCATTTCAAGATCCCTGACTTTATTATACATGCATAGTCTCTTTTGTTAAACATAATGATATTCACAGGTTCCAGGGATTAGACTGAGACTTTTTTTTTTTTTGGTGGTGGTACCAGGGATTGAACTTGTGACCTTGCTCTTGCCAGACAAGTACTTAAACTGCTGAACTATATCTCTATCCCTGAACTGAGATATCTTTGAGGGTCATTATTGAGCCTGCCAAATCTGGAAAGCCAATGGAAAACAGGTAGTATAAGTAGTGAGGAAACCTGAAACATCTGTAAAAACAGGTAAAAAAATAAATTGCCATAGACTGCTGATTAGATATATGGGTAAAAGAAAAATTTCTTAAAACAATGTAGTATTTTATTCTTCTTCTAATTCCTAAACAGTGAGAAAGAATTTAATAAAGCCTTAAGTGTTTACTTCTAATCTGTTACATTACTATAACTTTCATTTTAAAAGTGACATTATACCTCATCTGGATTGCTGCACATAGCTAGAAGGATCTCTTTGAAACACAAATTTTAAAATGTCACCTCTCTGGTCATTTCTCCTCCTCGCGTCTCAAGCAAGGCCCTATGCCTGTGTCCTCCCACTGTTTTCCTCACACTGCTCCCCTGTTCACACTCACCTTTCTGGAGCTCAGCGGCTCCCCAAGCAGCTCCTCTACCAGGCAGCACACATCCACCTGGAAGCCCTGCCTCGGTCGACTTTCCTCCATGCCCAGATAACAGCCATGGGGGAGGGGGCGGTTGGAGTGCAGCCCAAGGCTGGGGCCTGACCACTTGAAACACTGGGCGCACTGTGTGTCTCCAGTCTCTCAGTCCCCCTTACCTTGCTCTGTTTTTCTTTACCAGGTATCACTAGCTAACATCCTACTTCTCCAGTTACATGTGCTGTCTGAGTCTTCCCATAAGCCCTAGGAGAACAGGGCTTTGTTTGAATTTTTAACTGATATGCTTCATATGCCTAGATTAAGTTTTATAGTGGATGAGTGTTCAAGATATATTTCTTGGGTGAATCAGTGAATATTTTGCTTTCACTAAATGATCTACAGTGAGCCCAAGGAAATGTATTTTTATTTTTTATAATGGTTATAAACAACTGAGATACTCAAAGAAAAAATTTAAGTATACATGTTTTGAGGCATTTTTACACTTGTAACATTTTCTTTTCATCTTCAATCTTACAGAATTGGTTATTGTTGCTTTCTTAAATGGTTATTTTCTATAAGATTTGGAGAAAGCAAAATCAGAATCCTTTTGTAACATTTTTTTCTCTTATGCAAAATACAGTATGTTAACCAGATTATATTTTCCATTTACTTTATAATACCAGAGAGACATGGCTTCAGACTATAAGTGTTTTCTTTCTGTGTTGTCAAAGGTCATAAATACCCTTAGGGGTGCTTATTATAGCACTACTTGTCTTTCTGTTCTACACACTGAAAAAAGAAAACAATCACTGCTTTTTTGATGTCAGATTTCACCCTTACTATTTAGTCATATGGTTGGAATGCAACCACTGTATTTGCTTTGATTTTGGATGAAAATACTCTTCTAAATGTAAATGTCAAGATCTATCACTTAAGGTGATACAAGAGCCATGGGGATAGAATATAATCTTTTAAAATTGTAATTCTCATTCATGTTTTTGTGTTAGTTTCCTTATATATCTTTAAATTTCAGTAACAAAGGTAACTGGTAGGAACAAGGAGAGTACTACATTTCTCTGGGGTGCCCTGAAGGGTCATTTTCATTTTTCTGCAATATCATACTTTGGCCAAGTATGTGCTTCCAAAGAAATGAAACAGAGCATCCAGCAGCCTGGCCAGCCAGGTCATCAGCTCAATTCTGGCAACAACTGGAGCGACAGATGTCATAATTGCCCAGCCACTGCTAAGGTTTTTTAATCACTTGATTTTTTCACTGAGCCCTTCTCCCTTCACACATACTTCTTTAAAGATGTGCTTTACTCTCGTCATGAATTCATACAGTTCATAGAAACCTTAAAAGGAAGCATGCACTTTCAGAACTTTCAGTTAATGAGCATAATTCAGGTTTCAGTGAGCAATTATAAACAGGTAGAAAGAATTTCACCTTTGCATTAACTCACTCTCTGCTCTCTATCTGTTACAAAAGATGAAAGCCTCCTTTGAGCAACAGCCAGCTCTTCTCCAGGATCCAGTGCTGCAGTGATCTCCTCCTGAGTACACTGGCCACTGCCTTCTGTCAGTAGACAGCTATGCTCCAGCTTCTGCCACCCCAAAAAATCTCTCCTCTGACCTTCTATCTTTCACAGTCGTTGTTCCATTTCTCATCCCTTCACAGCTGCTTGCAGGAAGTACAGGCCATGCTCCCAACCTCTTCTTGTCTCTGCCTTCTGTCCCAGCCCATTCTGGTGAAAGAGCTCTTGTTAAGATTGATAAAGAATTTTGTGCAGCCAAATTCAAGGTTCTTCTGTTTTTCTTGAATCTTAAGCACTCTCTAACAAGGGAGGCCCAGTCTGCCTTTCTCCCTCACAATAGGGCCATGGTCCCTTAATATCTTAAAGTTGATGCTTGTCAAACTCTGCTTTGAGCCTTTATTTCTCCTTGACACTCACATTCAGTAACTTCATCCAATGAATGACATTCACTACTTCAAATTACTAAGCAACTTTTCCAACTTGGATTTCTTCCTTGATGTCCAGACCAGCATACCAAACTGACTTCTTGTCAACTCCATTTCTTTCTCTCTGTCTCTCTGTTTCTCTCTCTGTCTCTCTGTCTGTCTGTCTCAATCTCTCTCTCTCTCACACACACACTATTTCTCTCTGTGCATTAAACCAAGCTTTCACACTAAGCTATAATCCCAAGCTATTTATTTATTTATTTATTTATTTATTTATTTATTTATTGGCTTTTTTTGACAGGGTCTTGCTATGCATTTCAGGCTGGCCTTGAGCTCACCTTTGTAGCCCAGGCTGCTCTTGAACTTGCAGAGATCCTCCTGCCTCAGCCTACCAAGTGCTGGGATTATAGGTGTGTGCCACCACGCCCAGCAATCCCAGGCTCTTTAAATTCCTTTTTTGACACAGGATATCACTAAGTTACTCAGTTACCCAAGCCAGGCTTTTACTTGCATTCCTTCTGCCTCAGCCTCCCACAATGATGTGCTTATAGGAATGCACTACCATGCCCAGGAGCACTTCAATATCTAATTGACAAGTTAAATTTAACACACCCTCAACAGAATACATGATCACTTTTCATCATATTTGAGTAAATACAAAATACTACGCTACCATCTATGGTCAAGAAAGGTCACTCATGCTGCACATAATTTCAGGTTGTGAGTGCATGCATTCAATTACCACAGATCAAAAATATTTGGAAGAAAGATTATGTCTGCATTGAAGTTGCATAGCCTTTTACTTGTCATACCTTAAATAATATAACAACTACTTATGCAGCATTCACACTTACACAGTAATCTAGATATGATTTAAAATGTATAGGAAGATATGTGAAGCTATATGCAAATATTATGCAAACATTTACTGTAGATTTTGATGTCTGCATCAAGCATCTCCAACTAATTCTCCATGAATGCCAAGAGATGGCTGCCTATGTCCATACATCAGGCATGTGATTTTAAAAAGGGAAACTAGTTGAATAGGCAAATACATTTAAAGATCAATGATAAAATAAAGTATTCAATTTTAATTTCTGCCCCCAAGACAGGGCTTCCCATGGCTAAGTATTTACTTATTTTTCCTTCTCTTTTCTTTCTGATAAAATATTGGGATTTTTTTTTTTTTTAGTTCAGATATTTTTAACTAAAAAGAAACTGCTATATTTATATAACTGTATAATCACTAATTTCAAAGTGACTCAGAATTTTGCAAAACCAAAAATTCTGCTACATACAGCATTATCCTTTTTTTGTGGAGGATGGAAAAATAAATAGGCAAGGAAACAAGATCAGGGCAGCTGAGCAGTCAGAGATAAAGTCTTACATGCCTAGCAGTCAGGAATAAGGGGTGAATCATTGTGAATTCTACTCAAAGACTAGAATGCTCTGCTCTAAATCTTGACTGCAATCATTTTTTTATGTATTTTTTTTTTTCTTATTTCAGAACCTTTGTTTGTTTATTCACTCATGTTTTTATGGCCGGCTCAGCCCACCCCGAGGGCTGGGTTGGCACAGCATGTGGTGCCGGGGATTGAACTGGGGTCCCTGCAGCCGCCCAAGCTTTCCCAAGCAGGCGCTTTAGACCACTGAGCCATCCTGCCGGGCCCTTGACTGCAATCATTAAGAAATATTTCACTCCCTTCCCCGTCAAAAGGTTTAATCTAATTTACTTAATCTAATTTACTTTTCTAGTACCTATATATACACTTATGTTATTAATACATTTAACATAATGGGAAAATTATATATAAAATATTATAACACTCAGAAAAAAAGTTGCTCTGCACTTTTTAAACTCACACATATTGTTTCACTGTCAGAAACACTGAGAAGGCCAGAACTTCCCAGCTCCAGCCAGTGGACAGGCCTGGTGTGTGGGATCTGCCACTCACTGGAACCTCCCTCCAGCCAGTGGTCAGGCCTGGTGTGTAACTCTGAAGCGGAACTCCCCATAGAGATGTTAAGGGTGAGATCCAGCCAGCCAATCCAGCAGCAGAACAACTTGCCAGTGGGGCACAGTGGCTGAAGACAAGCACAGCAGACAGAACCAAGCCAGTTCACACTTGGTAGATCTAGATCCAATAAGCTGAGACACACAGCTAAACCCAGATCTATGAGAGCATTCTTTCTGTCTCTCTCTGTCTCTTTGTCTCTCTCTCTCTCTCGATACTACAGATTTTGATATCTACAGCAAGCATCTCCAACTAATTCCCCATGAATTCTGAGAGAGAGAGAGCGAGAGAGAGAGAGAGTCAGGTGACCCAGTGAAATAGTGTGCCTAGAAGACTCCATGTACATCAAGGAGAGGTGATCAGACAGAACACAGAGGAACTAATTTAAATGCAAATTCTCAATTTAATATCTGATTAGCTATAAAGTCATAATGGATATTCTTATGGTCTAAAATACAAACTTATTAGTTACAAAAGTTTGTCAATTGCTAAATCTCATGATCCATTATTAGTGTTGCCAATTGTAGAACTGCAAATACAACACTGTAACTGTCTTAACCACATAATCTCTCTTGGGTAATAATATCAGTAGGTGTTCAGGTAACTACTGCACCAAAGCTCTACACCAAAGATGAGGGGATAGTGCTATACAAAATGACAAAATCAAGGAACAAACTGCATTCTCAGGCCCCGAGCCCACACAGAACAAATCCAGGAGAAGAATTATCTCTTCTTCTATACTTTCATAGAAGAATCTAGAAATCACAGATGTGAAATCTCTAAATAATAGTATCTGAAGTAAAGAAACAACTGCAAAAAGGTATAGAGAAAATCAGATTAAAAATAAACTCCCAAGTAAAAAAGAAACTGTAACTATAATAAAGGAATTTCTAAGTATTTCTAAAGAAGACACTGATTAAAAAATAGAAGAGAATAGAAAAATGATGGAATCCTTGAATGAACAACATAGGAAAGAAAAAAACAGAATGCATGAAGCACATTCAAAGAGATGTATAAGAAATTAAAATCTCAATCACAAGCTGGCAAACCATTTAAATGAAAGTGAAGATAGGCTTTCAGACCTAGAAGACACTGTTGCAGCTCGTGAGAAGGTAAGAAAAGATCTCATAAAAAAAAAAAAAAAAGGAGGATGAGGGTTGGCCAAATAGCTCAGTGCATTAAAGCACTTGTAAACAGGTGCAGGGGTTAGGGGTTCGACTCCTGGGCCTGCTGTGAGATAGTGATAGGGCTTGCTGAGATAGCAAGTAATACTGGGCATGGTGTGTGCACCTATAGTTCCAGTTCTTGGGAGGCTGTAAGTAGGCAGATCACTATGAGTCTAATCTAGTAGTGAGACCCTGAACACGCTGTAGACCTTTCCTCCCCACCAAAACAACGAGCTAGGATGGAGTAAAAAATAATTAAACAGATGAGCAATGTAAGACTAATAGGTATCAGTGAGAAAGAAGGAATAAATACAGGTCACACAAACTATGTTTGGAATACATGTCATTCTTGTCTTTTTGATGTGTACTGCTCCTGGTGTAAACTCAGTTACTGTCATTCTCTCTCTCAAGAGTAGTACTTGAAAATAAGAGACTGGGCCAAAAACCATAGTCTTGACAGGCTACAATTTTGTCTTTCCTTGAATTTCCAAATATCTGTGTCAAAATTGTGTAACTGCTTATATCACATTGTATGGAAAGTTATTAGAATATCAATGATGGTCAGAAAATATCATTTCCAAGCTAAGTCAAAGATATTTGATACTCAGAAAGCCAGTGATGATAAGCCCAGTACCTATGTTATAGAGTAATCGTATCACAAAGCTTTTCTGCTGGAGGGTTAAGAATGTAAGTTAACAGACTGACAATTGGAGAAAAAGAAGGGCTATAAGGATAGCCAATATTTTGGCCCTAGCCCTTCAAGGTCAATAAAGACCCAGGATATAAGAGAACCTGTGCTGAAATATCCTATATCTCAGAGGTGTCCCAAATTTTCTGGTCAAGGAGATTATGGGACCTCAGAGGAAAGGGATGAATGAACTGCAG